>JAJJWX010001109.1:113176-176085 GCA_023529315.1 Papaver bracteatum | reverse complement strand
CGGATATTTATCTTTCGGTGAGATATGCCAATTAAAAACTAACACGTAAGGATAGATAAGAAAAAGAAAAAAAAAAGAAAATTCTTCTCTTTCTCTCTTCTAGATAGGAGATTATTGATGTATTGATGCTACAAAACTTTGAACTCAGACCAAGCTATATAAGGTTATATGTATAGAGAAGCACTGGACAGAATGAAAGTTAAAGAGACTAACATCTATAAATGAATTGCTGCAAAAATCCATATTGATTTCCACTTGGAAAGCAGAAGGTTTTTCGGCTAATGCACGGATGACAGTCATTCCTACACAGTCTCGGGCAGTCACTGATTCGGGGTATCGTTGTAGTACATCCAAAGCAACATCTGTAAAAGTGTAGTCATGAGAATAAACGGAACATGAAAAAATTACATTTTCACTAAATGCTTACCGTATATATCAGCCTCTATTAAAGCTGTAAGAAAAGTAGCACCGTTTACACCAACTTTGGGATCTAATTCTTCCTTGGGTGTTACTGAATATAGATATCGCATTAAATCCTCATTTCCGTTGATTGCAGAGACCACAAGAGGAAGGAAATTATGACTATTTTTAATCCGTAACAAATTGCTATTTTTTTTCAACCAAGACTTAGCAATATTTGTGGATCCTTCTACTGCTGTTAGTACCAAAGCAGTGGTACCTAAATGACACTGTATCTCTAATGCTTCTTTTGGCATCAACTCCAATAAATTTTTCACTAGCTGAACTCTACCGGAGAGTGCAGCAACATGAAGAGCTGTATCTCCTGTTGATGTAATTTGTGCACTCACTCCATTTGGGTTAGCTTAAGTAATCTTTTGCACTTTCCCAATCGTTTTTATCCAAAGCTTTGTATAGGGCTACATGCAGAGTATAATTATTATCTACAAAAAAAAGAAAAAAACACCAAAATGCCCAAAGATCTTAACCACCTGTTAGATGAAATATATGATATATTATCAACAAAACGGAAAATGACACTCTGAATTGTCTTAAGCTAGTCAACTGCAACTCTGCAAAGTGGAAGTACTAAATAAGAAAAGGGTAGGTACTATAATAAGTAACTATATCCACTTCTAGTCACAAGCCTTGGTACCAAACAGATTATGCATATGAATCAAATTAAAAGGACAAAGATCAATCAATATTACCTTCGTCGATTTGTTCTGGGATTGCTGGTCCTTTGTTTCTTTAGCAGATTGTACAAAATTATAATTTGCTGTTGCTAACTTCTCCCAAGCTGCCTTAGCAGAATCTTCATGAATTATATGAGAAGCATTTCTGTTCCGGCATGATAGCTTAATCACTGAAGAGCCACAGCATTTTTGACATCCACGTTTTTGAACTTATCATCATTAGCTCAAGCTGAGAAGGTAAGGGAGGTTGACGTTCACTTCCATCAATGATGCCCCATAGATCTTGACGCTTTAAATAGTTTTGCACGTAAAGTCTCCAGGTTTCGTAATTGCTGGCATTCAGTTGCTCTACTGTTCTTGCTGTTTCCATGTTTCTATGCCGGTGAAAGTCCAAGTCCTGTGCACATCAAATGAGATTAGCATAACTTTAAATTTATTTTATTTTTTGATAAGAAGGAAGAATATATAAATGAAAAAGAGAATATATAGATTAGCGTACGTTTAAATGTGAAATTATTATTTTATGCTTAAGCAATAAACATAATATTTTATATTAGTTGGTTAATTCACATGTAAAACCTGATTATAATAAACTTAATGTAATATGGAGTCCAGCAAAAGAAATACCGTTAGGAGATGAAAGAGGCGAATTCGATGAGGTACCGCTTGGTCCAAGAGCATATATAAGCATCCAGTCTGATTCTAACCTCATTTCACAAGTCATTCCCCTCTTTTCTGTTCTTTTTATTTATCGACGTTTCTTGACTTCAAGGTTATTCTAACTAGTTAGCTACAAAAGTTTCACGTGACGTCTGAGGGCCTTAACATCACATATATATCCAACGGCTTTTAATAATATCACTTGGCCCGATCTCACTTTACATAAAGAAAGATTATATAAAGTGGGTCTTGAATATTACGGAGTATGATTTATTTGGGTACTTTAATCATTTAAAAGTTAAAACATAAACAATAGAAATTGAATTATGTTGATTTTTGTCCCAAACATGCACCTTTTAACATAGAAATTGATAGTACGTCAGTACCGTTCCGATGGGTAAGCCTTGAGTTCGGACTTTCATATGAACCATCGTTCGGGTCATACCCAAAAATTTTGAGGCATACATATGGATGATCCTAACTAGTGTTGGGTGATAAGTGGTGTCTAATGAATGGTTAAGTTACTTAGATACCTTTGATTAAATTTATTTTTAATATTAGTTTTTCTTATAAATATTTTTTTATTATTAAATGGTGTCATTTTTTGGCACGCAAGTGGCCACATGCTCACTGTTTTGACCACTTAACCATGCCTAACGGAATATCTAACAGATTGGGGCATTTTGGTCACGTTTTGGGGCATTTTGGTTTTTGCCTAACTTGTCTGGGGCATTTTTTTTGTTTCTTGGTGGTTAAATTGGGGCATTTTGCCTCTTGACCCTTGGCTGGCATTCAGTTGCTCTACTGTTCTTGCCGTTTCCATGTTTCTATGCTGGTGAAAGTCAAGTCCTGTGCACATCAAATGAGATTAGCATAACTTTAAATTTATTTTATTTTTTGATAAGAAGGAAGAATATATAAATGAAAAAGAGAATATATAGATTAGCGTACGTTTAAATGTGAAATTATTATTTTATGTAAGCAATAAACATAATATTTTATATTAGTTGGTTAATTCACATGTAAAACCTGATTATAATAAACTTAATGTAATATGGAGTCCAGCAAAAGAAATACCGTTAGGGGAGATGAAAGAGGCGAATTCGATGAGGTACCGCTTGGTCCAAGAGCATATATAAGCATCCAGTCTGATTCTAACCTCATTTCTCACAAGTCATTCCCTCTTTTCTGTTCTTTTTATTTATCGACGTTTCTTGACTTCAAGGTTATTCTAACTAGTTAGCTACAAAAGTTTCACGTGACGTCTGAGGGCCTTAACATCACATATATATCCAACGGCTTTTAATAATATCACTTGGCCCGATCTCCCTTTTACATAAAGAAAAATTATATAAAGTGGGTCTCTTGTGCCAGAAATCTAACTAAGGGGTAGCAAAAAAATTCTTGGGGTGCAACTAAAGAGCAAAAAAATTCTAGGGGGTGCAACAATGATAAAATAGGCTTAAAACCCCAATAAATTAAAAAAATTGGGCTAAATTAGGCTTTGGAGCTAGTTTGGAAGGGTGTGCAATTGCACACCCTTGCTATACACTAGCTCCGCCCCTGGTCTTGAATATTACGGAGTATGATTTATTTGGGTACTTTAATCATTTAAAAGTTAAAACATAAACAATAGAAATTGAATTATGTTGATTTTTGTCCCAAACATGCACCTTTTAACATAGAAATTGATAGTACGTCAGTACCGTTCCGATGGGTAAGCCTTGAGTTCGGACTTTCATATGAACCATCGTTCGGGTCATACCCAAAATTTTGAGGCACAGTAGAGCCACATGGAAGAATTAGTGTGCACTTGCCCACCCAACCCATCTGGTTTCCAAGCCCAATTCTGCACCCCTTTAAATGTCCACTAATTCATAGCTTGCTCACCCCATACATATGGATGATCCTAACTAGTGTTGGGTGATAAGGGGTGTCTAATGAATGGTTAAGTTACTTAGATACCTTTGATTAAATTTATTTTTAATATTAGTTTTGCTTATAAATATTTTTTATTATTAAATAAAGAGTATTACATTAATTAGTTAGAAACCTAACAAGTTAAGCTCTAACAACATACTACTATATTAATTGAACAGGTTGTTGCGCTAACCTACCAACGAGCCTAATGGATAACCTATCCAATGGAGCTGAAGCGGATAGGGGGTTGGGATTGTGTCTCAAGGGGGCAAACTAACACTACCTTTCATGTTAATTCCTGCAATATTACGCCATTGGGGGCTCGAACCTGGGACCTCCTGGAACACATGAAACTCTGGGGAAAGGAAATGACCAGCTAAGCTAGGGCTCGTTCTTAATTTTAATTAGTTCTTTTTTAATTTTTAATTTCTTTTAAAAAAAAAATGAATTTTTCTTCCTTTTTTTTCTTTTTTTTTAACATGAAATTAGTTTTTCACGACAAGCAAAGTTCGGGTAATAATAAAGAAAGCGTAATTGGGGATATGGGAATTAATTGTGGGATATTGCTACGAGACAAAATAGGGATCCATATATCAATTGGGGGTCACCCCTTATGTAATTATTTTTTAGATTCCTAATCTAGCCCCACTAATCAGGATTAGTGATTAATTAAAATTAGTAAAATGTTAAGTATTTGAGGGATAAATTAGTGCGTATTTATTTTTATTTGAATTTGTGTGGGTTAGCTGAGAGTGAAGGAGGGAAAAAAATTTGAGTGGAATTTTTTTTTTTGAAATGGAAGATGATTGTGATGAGAGACTTACAGCTGCTGAATCTTTAGCTCAACTACAACAACAATCATATCTTCAAACTTCGGTTAATGATAACAACTCACAATTGGAGTTATATGATGAATCAACACCCTTGGATCATGATTTTCGTGAGCATGAAGTGTTTTGCAAGAACCAACCAAGAAAGTAAACATGTTCAAAGATACAAGCAACCCCAACAAACAGGTAATGGTTCAAAGAGGTCGAAAATTTGATTTTTCTTTTTGAAACCACCATTTTTTTCTCTGAAAAAGCTTAGTTCCGGCACACTCGTAGTATGAATACTACGCCGGAACCTCTACAACCGGGGTGGTATTAAAACCGAAAATCCATGCCGGTATGCATTTACACTTTTTGCCTACCACCGAATATTCCATGGAATATCCAAACCGGCATGGTTTCTCTTAAATAACTATGCCGAAACTTGGTACCGGCGTGGTTTGTATATTATGGGATAAGCCGGAAGTCAGTACCGGCTTGAAAATTTACATATATACCATTCCGGTTTTTCAAGAAAAACATACAAGAGTTTATGATATTTTGAACTTCAGTACGGGTGTCGAATGTAAATTATCGTGCACGCCGGCACTCGAGAAGAGAGTTTGGGATCACAACTACATGTGTATCATTAAAATAGGACCGGACAACAAACCCCTTCAAATATTCATTGCAAATCCTTTTCTTTCACAATTGGCTCATACATGTTGTGATGTTCTTATGATGGACTGCACCTACAAGACAAACAAATACAACATGTCGTTGTTCAATATCGTAGGGAAAACATCGGACAAGGTAACATTCACATTGGCTTGTTGTTTAATGGAAAACGAGAGGGATTACAATTATCATTGGGCATTGCGACAAATGAAATTATTTTCCCGGAAAATTGATTTCCAATGGTCATCATAACCGATCAATTTGACGCACTAATGAATGCCATATCCGACGTATATCCGGATGCACAAATTTTCATATGTACTTATCATATAGGTGAAAATGTGAAAAAAATTTGTCATGCTTTGTTTGAACCCTCTAAGGAGGATATTAAGAAGAGAATGGTGTCTCAACTAGAGGAAGATGTTCGCAAAGATAAACTATCACCCGAAGAAGAAGAAAATGAAATAGGAAATACTAAAGAACGAGTCGACAAAGAACACGATGAAAATCATAAGAGATGGTTGGAATTTCTAAAGGATTGCGAGAAAGTTTGTTGGTCTCTCATCGAGGACATGTATGAAAATAGACTGAACATGTTTATTGCCAAATATAACGAAGTGTATCCAAGTGTCGTCTCATATTGTCGGGATAATTGGTTGGATAAGTTCAAGGAAAAATTTCTGCGTGCATGGACAAATCGTTATAGACATTATGGGAATGAAGCAACTAGTATAACAAAGTCCTCTCATGGGAGATTTAAAGTTCTCATCCAAATCCGGTCCAAGGAAACGTGGTTACGGTCACCGAGGAAATGGAGCAACACTTTAAGTATGATATCGATAGGATCAAGAAGGCTTTTGAGAAAAGCTCAATGGACAGGATGACTCAATTTCTTCAATATACTAAGTTTCTCTAAGGAATAGAGTTCAACGTCTCCTGTTGGGAAATAAAACATATGATGAGACAAATGCAATATGATAGAAAATACGGAAAACCAGGTGATGTATGTCCCGACATGTCTTCACTAGGGCTTCCGTGTCGTCTTATGCTTGTGAAGTATGAAGAAGTGATACATGTTGATGTTATTGATCTGTTTTGGAGGCAACTATTTTTCGACCTTCCCCCTACGGAAGCTCCCGGATAATTACCATGGGATACAAAGAAGGCCAAAGAATTTTATGAATCTTACTCACGTGGAAACTCGGCTAGCATAAAAGTATTATTGTGACAACTAAGGCTAATTACACACCCATGGATATCACAAAGTGAAGAGCCAACAAAGGGAGAACTCGCGGAAACTAAGAAACAAGATATATTCGCAAGTGAGATTTCAGAAGCAAGATTCCCGGAAGCGCTGGTTTAAAACAAAAGGGGTAGGCCAAAGAAGGAATCAATATCAAGTCAACAAAAAATGACGGGTTCCGAAGCCACACCCATAGTCGATGTATCGGAGGTTCTTAGGAAAAGGGGAAAGACGCCGAAGGTACCAACATTAATCTACCAAGGACAAAAGGGTGAGCATTCCGAAGCTACACCCATAGTAGATGTATCGGAGGTTCCTAGGAAAAGGGGAAGTCCGCCGAAGGTACCAACATTAAGATACCAAGGAAAACAAGGTAAGCATTCCGAAGCTACACCCATAGTCGATGTATCAGAGGTTCCTAGGAAAAGGGTAAGGCCGCAGAAGGTACCAACATTAATATACCAAGGACAACAAGGTGCGCAGTCCGCAGCTACACCCATAGTCGATATATATGAGGTTCCAAGGAAAAGGGGAAGGGGTATGCCAAGGAAGTATAATCTCCCATCACATACTGAAGACATTGATAATATAGAGATTGGAGAGGATGGATTGGAAAATATTAAGCAACAAAATGGTTATATGAAGATGTATAAGGATCTCCAAACAAGTAGGACCATTATAAGTTATCATACGAAGATACAGTCTTACATAGACCAACTTCCTGAGGTTATTCGCGAGTATATTGTGTACACGAATGATGTCGATGGAGATGGAAATTGTGGCTATCATGCCATGACCGAACAATTAGAAATCTTCGAGACAACGGTTAGTAGAGGAATGAAACCATGTTGATATGATAGAATGAGTATGGCCGATCAACTTGTGAAAAATAGGAGATTTTATGAGAAATTGGTTGGTCACGACGAGGGGTTTGATGATATGTGTGCTCAAGTGTTAGGACCCGAGAAGGAGATGGGATTTCTTCCTTCTCAATATTGGATGAGGATTCCGCTATGTGTGAATCTAGTAGCGGATACATTTAATTATGTTATTCATTATTTTACCCCCACCGTAATCACAACATTTACACCAAAGTTTCAAAAATATGAAGGATCCCTTGAGAAGAGAAGAGTTGTTTTTTCCTTCGTGAACGGTAATCATTTAGTTATTCTAAAATTCAAGGATAATTATCCATTTCCCCCTGTTTGTGGGATGGTTAAAAACAAGTAGATCCCAATATCTGGAAGGGATGGATGGCATTGTATGAGGAGAATCACCAATTATGGGATGCATTGGACTTATCGAAGAAACCTCTTGAAGATGAGGAGATTCAAGTTACGTGTGGAGGCAATGATGAGTAATTTGGATATTTGGTGTTCATTATTACACAACTTTTTTTTTTGGAAGTTTGAATTGTAATCATTAAAGCATATGCCATGTATGTGCCGGCATGATTTAATTCAAACTTTACAATACCGGAACTTATGCCGGCTTAGAAATATACTTTATCCTTTGTGCCGGAAAATCACCATAAGTACACAGAGATTATTTTGTAATTTCCGGCATTGAAAATAACTTACTGACAATGCCGGTATTATACACAGATTAATTATTCACAAGGAAAAGTTAGATTACCGGCATTGATAGCAAAACAAAATCCATGCCGAAATTCTAAATTCTTTTTTTCTGGAAAGAAAACTAATATATTATGTTTTATGCCAAAAACAAATGAAATCAACATCAAACAAAGTTTAGCAAGACACATAAAATAACATAAGCAAAGGCTGGATTATTTACCAAACCAAATGTAAAGTTAAGACGTTCCAAACCGAAAACAAATGATTTTCTTTTAAAAGTTTATCAAGACACACGAACAAACATAAACTAACTCTAGATTGTTTAAACCAAAATAATACTATAAAATAAATACACGATCACTTGGTTCTTGGCCTCTTGTGTACCCTCTTCTTCCTTTCTCCCCACAAGTCTTCCTCAGGATCTTCAATTTTGTCTATCTTTTGGACGACGTTCTCCATTTCTTTCTGGATCAGCGCATTTCCTTTCTTGGTCTTCTTCTTAAAGAACCTTAACAAATTTCCAATCCGCTGACGCTATTAAGGGATTTTTCAACATGTATTTAGTATGTACAATTGTATGAGTTCATAGATATAGATTAAAAGAATAGTAATGCACAAGACGTACGTACCAATAACGTAACAAGCCGTAGAAGTTCGGGCATAGTTGATGGATTTTTGGAGGGACGTGCTGGTTGTGGAGGAACTTCTACGGTATCCGGGCGCACAACATAAGGGTGTGAGTACTTATGATGGCCTCTTAGGAATATTGGATCACTCTCATAACCATTCTCAGCCAATTCCCAATCATCCCTATTCAACACAAGTCTTTTTTCTTCCCTTTCAGTTCAATGTGCAAGAATAGGTTGAGGGTCATAAACTATGATAGTATGGTTCTTATATGAATGGCATTGAGGAAAATCATGAGCGAATTTTTGATATGACGTATCTGTGAGATCTTTCTTCTTGTTGTTTATATGTCAAAATAGTTTACTGCTAATTTCAAGATCATTACTGGTGTGAGGATGAGAAACAATTTAAACCCCAAAAAATGTACTACAAGAGAGTACTTTAGATTCGATAGATCAATCTTTACAAGTCCGGCCTAAACCAAGAAATGGTCGTTCCAGACTTGCTTCGGTCACAAGTGGAGGAAAATTGGTTGGTTTTTCGGAGGGAATCAAGAAAAGTGGTGAGACCAGAATAGTTGATTCTGGAAGAGTAGTTAGGTTACTACGACTTGTAATCAGAAAAGTAAGAGAGCTCACGAGGATAACTAGAAATTAAGTATTTCTGAGTGTTGTCTTGTCCGAATAAACTTGTTATCCAAATGGAAATAGGTAAGACCTATTTATACAAGTCAAGTAGAAACGTACCCTAGTCTCATTAAGGAGTGGGGAAGTAAATGGGAGGAGGTGGTAACCGTATGCATGGAATTAATGTTCCATAAAGTGGTTAACGCATGAAATTGTTAACGTTGTGGAATTGATGTTCCATAAGGTTGTTAATGGACGGATTTATGTCCCATGAACGTTTCCCACATAACTCCCTGCATTTACTAGCCGCCTCACCATTATGAAACTTCCTTATGAAGGGCGTGGTGTATGCCGCACAATGTAAACCTCCAAACCAATACCCAAAAAGGATCCCCCAGTTTGTGTTGATGTCTCGATTTTTTTCGGAAAACATGTAGTATGTTGTTATGGCTTGGCAAGTAAGTCGCTTTCGGGAACTTGTTAGCCTGGTGACCTTTAATGGTCAAGATTTTGCATCTTGAGAGAAGGGGAAACTGTTCATCGTTGCACGCCTTCGTTTTGGTGGATGCGTAGTGAGGGACAATGTGTTGGCATGGCATGGTTTGGCCGGGCCAAACTTAGGTTTTTGGGCCAAAGGTTACCATGTGTTGTCTGGTAACCTTGGATGGCTAGGATTTTATCTTGGGATTGAATGGAAACCGTTGATTATTGCACGCCTTCGTTTTTGTGGCCGCGTAGGGGAGGCCAACATGGTGGCGTGGCTATGGCCAAGGAAATGGCGTTTGTCTTGGCGTGGTGTGACTAGCATAGGTAGGACCAAGGCAGAGTGTGTTTGGTATGGCGCGGCTATATTGGGATAGGTACGGTTTTGTCTTGGCATGTAGGGACAAGGGTTTGACATGGGCGTATGGCGTGGCTAGGGCTGAGGTAAGGGCGTTTGTCTTGGCATGTTGTGACCAACATGGCTAGGGCCAAGGAAAAGTGTGTTTGGCAAGACGCGGATAGCTTGGATAGGTGCGGTTTGGATTGGCGTGTGGGTCCAAGGGTTTGCCATGGGCGTATGACATAGATAGCTTTGGTTAGGTGCGTGACCAAGCTAGGGTTTTTGGGCCAAAGTCGTGAGGTGACTTTAGGCGGACAGGATTTCCTCCTGGGATTGAAGGGAAACCGTTGATTATTGCACGCCTTCACTTTAGTAGCCGTGGGGGAAGGCCAGCAGGGTGGCGCGGCATGAGGGGCCATGACGAGGTATATTTGGCATGACGCGACTAGTTTGGCTAGGAGCGTGACCAAGCTAGGGTTTTGGGACAAAGTCATGAGGTGACTTTTGGCCGCCTCATGGGATTGAAGGGAAACCGTTGATTGTTGTACGCCTGCATTTTGGTAGCCGATAGGGGAAGGCCAGCAAGGTGGCGAGGCATGAGGGGACATGGCGAAGTATATTTGGCATGGCGTGGTAGGTGTGGCTGACATGATTTTCCATTAGCACGGTGGTGCGGCTAGCATGGTTGGCATTATTTGGCGCGATTGGTGTGTCTGGCATGATTTTCCATTGGCACAGGGGTGCGGCTAGCAAGGTTGGCATGCTTTGGCGCGGTTGGTGTGGCCGGCATGATTTCCTATTGGCACAGGGGTGCGGCTAGCATGGTTGGCATGCTTTGGCGCGGTTGGTGTGGATGGCATGATTTTCCATTGGGACATGGGTGCGGCTAGCATGGTTGGCATGCTTTGGCGCGGTTAGGTGTGGCTGGCATGATTTTCCATTGGCACACGTGGGAATTAGGGTTTGGCTTGTCGTAACCCTATTTTGAAAAATATACCCCGTAATTATTTAGAGACACATTAAAGGCCTTTCATTAAATGCGTCTAATAAATGCTTGTTACTTTAAATGTCGTGATGTCACTATCTGCTAGGATTTAGTGTTTTACGATTTTAACCTTAAACTAAAAACCACCATCGACAGTAAGTTAAGAAGTTGTTTGTAACTTCTTTTCCTTTTTTCTTTTCTTTTGTACTCTTAAGTGTGGGACAAGCCTTTTTGTACCCCCTTCCTTTTTGATCAATATATCTCTCCCTACCGATAAAAAAAAATGACCATGTCACATCACTAGAGTATTATACAATATGCACAATATATACAACTTCACAATTATGTTTTCAGTATAACAAGACTTGATGTTCAAGTCAATATTAAACTCAAGAGGAAGGATGATGTTGTCGTTTTAATTCGCTTCTTCTTCACATTCTTCAGGTCTTCAGAGTAATACTTGTATGTCTCAACATTCCTAGACTTTCTAGTCTAACCTAAACAAAGTTGACTCTAGTATATAATCAAGCGACTTTAGATGAGTTTTTACACAATAAAATATGACAACCAAACGCTTGGTGAGTTCAACCGAGTTATGCTCTAACATAATGAAAGGGAAGAGAAGGACTCGCCGGAAGAATTTGTTGATGTTGTAGTAGATGTTTTTATAATTGATCAAAAATATATAAAGAGTCCGGGACGACAACGAACTAACCCATACAAAAGCACATGGAAACTTAGCAAGAAAATAACTAAAAATGATGAGAATACATGTAATGAAGATGGGCGTGTAGCTGTTGATATATCTGCACCACAAACTAAAAAGCGAGGAAGACCACCAGACATCAAAAATAAAGAAGAAAAAAAACTACCAATTCGAGAGGAGACGGAAGCATTCATGTAACTTACTTTCATTCTTTCATATTTATCAAAAAAAATTTCTCATAATGTCAGAACCAATATGGTTGGAATTATATAGGTTGTGCGGCAACAAGAATCTAGTGGATTACTAGCACAACCGGATCACATGTATGATGTATCCACCAAATAGACTAGCCCGAGATCTTATGTATCAATCTAATGGAGTAGCACAACAACTGCATATGTACCATCCTTGGGAATTCTATTCACATCCGCATCCAAATCCACACCCTCGTTACGGAGGACTGCCAAATGCCATGAGTTATTTTCACGTAGAAGGGTCAGCACCAACTTTGCCGCATACAACACTGAATATGCAGATGTTTGGTGGGTTAGCAGAGAAAAAAAAATCATCCACAAATTATGAAGTCACGTACATTTTGTTAATCATGCAGCTGGAGCGTGTTTTGTAATTATGAAAATTTCTTTGCTGCATACGTCTCTTAATACTTTGGTGTATATATATGTGTACATACAATGCTTTTCAACTTCTCAGCAATGTTTTTAGGTATTTAAAGAATCTAAAGGTTTGATTAATCCTCATTTTTCTGTGATTAGTTTGAATTTTAGGGTAAATTTTAGACATAAAATTCAGTTGGATGTGCGTGTTGTTTTAAATTCATAAGAATGTCCCCAACTCAGCATGTGAAGACATTGGTTATTAATTCGGTAAGTAGAAAGCTAAAAAGTTGCTTCTCATCTGCTCTTTTGTGAGCTTAATGTATATGGAGATACCATTCAAACTATAGCCTCGTTTAAAGGTTGAAATCACAATCACACTTTGCATAAACCATCAACAGTATTGTTAATTAAAAAATTTCCATATTCATTCAGACAATAAGGAAACACCTTGTAAGAATAACAAATAAACACTTCTACTCAATTAAACACAAACTTTAAATGAACCCAATTTTTGAACTAAGGAGGAAAAGGTGGATACATGATTAAATTGAAAATTAGCACATCAATGAATTTAGTCATCTAATAATCACTCCAACAAACTGTACCACATTAACCTTTACAAGAATAGAGAACGGCAAGAAAAACTATAATATGTTCATAGAGATGAAGGAGAAAAGACAGAAATCGTCTTAAATAAATTTGATCTAATGAATTATTTTAATCCATCCCAAGCTGAGGAAAGGGTGTATTTGGTTGGTTGGGAACGGAGAAAGCATAAATATTGGAGACGACCCGTGGATTCCCTCCTATCCAGACCACATAATTCCTTGTATTGCAGCAGATACCGGAGATCTTATCAAAGTTGAGCAATTAATCAACCTGGTAACAAAGGAGTGGGAAATGAATGTCATTGAAAATGCTTTTGAACAGTTTACTGCATCTCAGATCAACAAAATTCACATAAACAAGGAGGCGGAAGACAGACTAATTTGGAAGTTAACCCCCCATGGAAATTTCACTCCACAATCTTTCCAGAAACTCCTCGTAGAACGATCAGGTGAATCTTCAGCAGTCGGGCAAAATACTTTTCCTTGGAAAAAGTTTTGGGCTATTAAGAACACAACACCAAAGTTTAAATTATTTTTGTGGAGAGCTCTATGCACAAAGGACTTGGGATTTTGCAGAGAATTGGAAAATTCGTGGAAGGTGTGGGTCCGATATGCAGAGCTTGCACAACTATGAAGAAGACACTAACCATCTTCTTATCCATTGTAACATGGCTCAAATGGTTTGGTTTGCCTCTCCCCTTGGTTTAAGATTATAAGAAAGTCAGGACATTACACTCTCTCAATTGGTGGAGCAATGGCTTATAAGCCAGGACAGCGATTACATTTTTCCAATGGGAGCTTCGATATGCTGGGCGCTGTGGAAAGCAAGAAACAGTTTAGTTTTTGAAAAGAAGCAACTGCAAGTTCCCGAGATCTTAAAAATCGCAGGATACTGGTTTAATCTATATTCCGGGTTTGAAGAAACTATTGGAACTGAAGGCGAGATCGATCTTCATGAAAATGTTAACACTCCAGTCAGCACATGGATCCCTCCATCTATAAACTCCTTCAAAATTAATGTAAATGCGGCGGTAAAAAAATGGGCATTACGTTTCTGCAGCTATAGTAAGAAATCATGAAGGTAAGTGATACGGAGTTAGCACAAGATTAGGAGTTACAGACGCGCCAGTAGTGGCAGAAGCTGACGGTTTTGACCTGGCTATTGATCTTGCTATCTGGATGGGGTTGGATTCAATAATTATTGAAGGTGATTGTGAAGTTATAGTGAAGATCCTAATTGGTGAAGCTTGCTCCTCTCCATGGAGAATCTGGAGATTTATTGACAGAATCAAGAAACAAAGCAGATCGGTGAACGGAGTTCAGTTTAACTACGTCCCTAAGAGTGCTAACAACAAAGCTCATACTCTTGCTGCTTACGCACTGCACAACAATATCCAGCCAAGTTAATTAGGAATCATGACCCTTTGAGGGCTTTCTTTTCCCTGTTGTTTACCAAAAAAAAAAAAAAAAAAAAATTCAAAACGGGCTCATTAGGGAGGAGAGTGGGGAGCATTAAAGCTCGTTGAATAGCATTGCCGTTTGGACTTTTTTATTTTACATACAACATAATACAAGGAGTGTGAATTCGTGCACACTCCTTAACGAGTGTATATTTCACATTTCAATCTCCACCCTTGATTTAATTTAGGGAGTTATGTAACGAATATCGTGATTCTAAAAATGGAAGGTAATAATGTCATCAGTTAAATAATCAACCAAGCATGCAAAAATAGAAGCTTCCAAGCCAGTATACTTAATAAGGGTTTTCTCATTACAACTCACAACACAGTGAGAAACAAACCCCTCTGAATAATGTCTTCAATCTTCAATCTTCTTTGTTCTTATATTTCTTATTAAGAAAAATGCCGGGGCCATAAGTAGAGAGAACTATGTCAACAAAGAGAGGAAACTGTAAGAAACCGAATAACAAGACCGGGATACTTGCTAACAAAGTTACAGGAATGTAAGCCCAAGAAATACTACTGCCACTAAGAACAATTACAAGAGTTGCTCCGAAAGCCGTCATCATAGTTACTATAGAGATGAAAAGAGAGGCAAGACCCAGTATCAACTTTTGTGGTAAAGACTTCAAAAAGTCTCTTTCACCGTAGCGTGCTGTTAATATTGCAAGGAACATCAAAACAGACGTACATGAAGCAAAAAGTGAAATTGCATCAGCTATTAAAAAAACATAGAAAGTCCTTCTTTTTGAGAAGATAGGGGTTCCTGTATCTCCATTATTTCCACCTGGCACTGTGAAAGCAGCTGTAAACATGACTGTGGCAATGAGAGTTGAAACAATCATACACGCTTGAGATGTTTCTTTCATCCAAGCTTCTCCTTCTTTTACCAGCGCTTTATGTTCTTCTCTAAAGATGTCTCTAGGTTTCTTACCCTCCTTGTTCATCATCTCTCTAAATTTAGGTTGCACTATTTGCTCCACCTCCTATATTTTTGTTTCAGGATTAATATATCAGTATACATATCATATGAGTGAATGAAACTACTTTTATGTTAAAGAAGTGATAATAATATTTGAGCTGAGATAGTTTGTTGTATAAATGTGGCCGTTGATGATAGTTCGATTGTTCTTTTTTTCACAACAAAACACTAACGTACAATAGAAAAACGATTTTTCAGAAGCTGCAACAGTGCTAACTAGGCCCCAATGTAAGATTGCCCGGTGAATTGGAGGACTTAAGCTGTAACTCCATGCGGTGATGGATTTGATTTCAGAACCCATGCAAAATAATTTTAGCTAATCCTATCCGTTGGGTTAATTTGTATGTATGCATTCACAACATTTGGTAATTTAGAAGCTACGTAACTTAATCCTATCCTATAAAAAATGGATTCAATTAAATTTCGATCAAAAAGTCAAGTGCTGAGTTTTCAAAACTAGTAATCATACCTGGAACCATTGTATCTCCCTTTGCATTTGTAAAGCAGCACCAGACACTTTTTCAAGCTGAGAAGGTGGTGCCAAAAATCCAGCAAGATGGAACATGTTGTTCCCGGCGGTGTGACTAATAACAGTAGCCCTATCATTCTTTACACGCATTTGTGATATAAAGTTGTATATATTGTGTTGCCTAGCTAGAACAGCTTCTTGAAATAATCCTATTTCACCTTTATCACTATTGCAACTATATATCAGATGAGGACTTGAGCTAATAAGCTCCTTGAAATACTCAATAATTCCTAAATTTGTTGTATCAAATATTGCATCATACACTCCAGAGTCCTGAAGTTGCTGGACACTCAACTTAGAAATTTGGGGGCAAATAATTTTGAGTAACTCCATGACTTGTACGTGTATCACCTTCTTTTCATATATTTTCTGATACCTGGAACTAAATTATTAGAATTAGTACACCACAAAAAAGATGGAATCAATCACCAGATTCTTGTATTTATAATAACACTAATACAGAAAATGCTTGTGTGTTAGTTGCAACTTATCTGGCATACCTAGTCTTGCAAGAGATTCCCAAACTCGTCCATGTTCTGCAACTGAGAAATAATATCAAAAGTCAGAAATTGGTCGAACGGCAGGTACATTTCAAAGAGTAATACAAGGCTACAAACCATATTCCTAATATATAGGGTAATATTTTAACCTGGATCAAACTAATGTTACATAAAATATGAGGAAACTAAGACAATAAATATAGGGACATTTTCATGAAAATAACCTTTGATGAAGTTTCGCGAGTTGAGATCTGATCCTATCTGTATACTGTGCTGACTTGTTTCTGCTTCTCGAAACAAATAGTCAATTTCCACACGGATGACTGACAGCAACTCACATAGAATGACAAAAATTTATTAAATATGATCGCAACCAAAACCCTGGGCAATCAAAAGTGGTTGTTTTTATTTTTAATGCACAATTGTCTTAAATAAATCCTTACTAAAAAATTTCAAGGAAACATAAAGAATTATATTCAATGAGTAAATCTTTTACAAAATTCTAATAGTGTAATAGTTTACGGATATTTATCTTTCGGTGTGAGATATGCCAATTCGTAAACTAACACGTAAGGATAGATAAGAAAAAGAAAAAAAAAACAAGAAAATTCTTCTCTCTTCTCTCTTCTAGATAGGAGATTATTGATGTATTGATGCTACAAAACTTTGAACTCAGACCAAGCTATATAAGGTTATATGTATAGAGAAGCACTGGACAGAATGAAAGTTAAAGAGACTAACATCTATAAATGAATTGCTGCAAAAATCCATATTGATTTCCACTTGGGAAAGCAGAAGGTTTTTCGGCTAATGCACGGATGACAGTCATTCCTACACAGTCTCGGGCAGTCGCTGATTCGGGGTATCGTTGTAGTACATCCAAAGCAACATCTGTAAAAGTGTAGTCATGAGAATAAACGGAACATGAAAAAAATTACATTTTCACTAAATGCTTACCGTATATATCAGCCTCTATTAAAGCTGTAAGAAAAGTAGCACCGTTTACACCAACTTTGGGATCTAATTCTTCCTTGGGTGTTACTGAATATAGATATCGCATTAAATCCTCATTTCCGTTGATTGCAGAGACCACAAGAGGAAGGAAATTATGACTATTTTTAATCCGTAACAAATTGCTATTTTTTTCAACCATGAGCTTAGCAATATTTGTGGATCCTTCTACTGCTGTTAGTACCAAAGCAGTGGTACCTAAATGACACTGTATCTCTAATGCTTCTTTTGGCATCAACTCCAATAAATTTTTCACTAGCTGAACTCTACCGGAGAGTGCAGCAACATGAAGAGCTGTATCTCCTGTTGATGTAATTTGTGCACTCACTCCATTTGGGTTAGCTTTTAAGTAATCTTTTGCACTTTCCCAATCGTTTTTATCCAAAGCTTTGTATAGGGCTACATGCAGAGTATAATTATTATCTACAAAAAAAAAAGAAAAAAAACACCAAAATGCCCAAAGATCTTAACCACCTGTTAGATGAAATATATGATATATTATCAACAAAACGGAAAATGACACTCTGAATTGTCTTAAGCTAGTCAACTGCAACTCTGCAAAGTGGAAGTACTAAATAAGAAAAGGGTAGGTACTATAATAAGTAACTATATCCACTTCTAGTCACAAGCCTCGGTACCAAACAGATTATGCATATGAATCAAATTAAAAGGACAAAGATCAATCAATACTACCTTCGTCGATTTGTTCTGGGATTGCTGGTCCCTTTGTTTCTTTAGCAGATTGTACAAAATTATAATTTGCTGTTGCTAACTTCTCCCAAGCTGCCTTAGCAGAATCTTCATGAATTATATGAGAAAGCATTTCTGTTCCGCATGATAGCTTAATCACCTGAAGAGCCACAGCATTTTTTGACATCCACGTTTTGAACTTATCATCATTAGCTCGCTGAGAAGGTAAGGGAGGTTGACGTTCACTTCCATCAATGATGCCCCATAGATCTTGACGCTTTAAATAGTTTTGCACGTAAAGTCTCCAGGTTTCGTAATTGCTGGCATTCAGTTGCTCTACTGTTCTTGCTGTTTCCATGTTTCTATGCCGGTGAAAGTCCAAGTCCTGTGCACATCAAATGAGATTAGCATAACTTTAAATTTATTTTATTTTTTGATAAGAAGGAAGAATATATAAATGAAAAAGAGAATATATAGATTAGCGTACGTTTAAATGTGAAATTATTATTTTATGCTTAAGCAATAAACATAATATTTTATATTAGTTGGTTAATTCACATGTAAAACCTGATTATAATAAACTTAATGTAATATGGAGTCCAGCAAAAGAAATACCGTTAGGAGATGAAAGAGGCGAATTCGATGAGGTACCGCTTGGTCCAAGAGCATATATAAGCATCCAGTCTGATTCTAACCTCATTTCACAAGTCATTCCCTCTTTTCTGTTCTTTTTATTTATCGACGTTTCTTGACTTCAAGGTTATTCTAACTAGTTAGCTACAAAAGTTTCACGTGACGTCTGAGGGACTTAACATCACATATATATCCAACGGCTTTTAATAATATCACTTGGCCCGATCTCACTTTACATAAAGAAAGATTATATAAAGTGGGTCTTGAAAGGCGGAGCAAATCTAACTAAGGGTAGCAAAAATTCTTGGGGTGCAACTAAGGGGAGCAAAAAAATTCTAGGGGTGCAACAATGATAAAATAGGCTTAAAACCCCAATAAATTAAAAAATTGGGTTAAATTAGGCTTTGGAGCTAGTTTGGAAGGGTGTGCAATGCACACCTTGCTATACACTAGCTCCGCCCCTGGTCTTGAATATTACGGAGTATGATTTATTTGGGTACTTTAATCATTTAAAAGTTAAAACATAAACAATAGAAATTGAATTATGTTGATTTTTGTCCCAAACATGCACCTTTTAACATAGAAATTGATAGTACGTCAACACTGTTCCGATGGGTGCCTTGAGTTCGGACTTTCATATGAACCATCGTTCGGGTCATACCCAAAAATTTTGAGGCACAGGGGCGGAGCCACATGGAAGGGTGGGTGTGCACTTGCCCACCCAACCCATCTGGTTTCCAAGCCCAATTCTGCACCCCTTTAAATGTCCACTAATTCATAGCTTGCTCACCCCATACATATGGATGATCCTAACTAGTGTTGGGTGATAAGGGGTGTCTAATGAATGGTTAAGTTACTTAGATACCTTTGATTAAATTTATTTTTAATATTAGTTTTGCTTATAAATATTTTTTATTATTAAATAAAGAGTATTACATTAATTAGTTAGAAACCTAACAAGTTAAGCTCTAACAACATACTACTATATTAATTGAACAGGTTGTTGCGCTAACCTACCAACGAGCCTAATGGATAACCTATCCAATGGAGCTGAAGCGGATAGGGGGTTGGGATTGTGTCTCAAGGGGCAAACTAACACTACCTTTCATGTTAATTCCTCGCAATATTACGCCATTGGGGGCTCGAACACAGGACATCCACAGAACACATGAAACTCTGGGGAAAGGAAATGACCAGCTAAGCTAGGGCTCGTTCTTAATTTTAATTAGTTCTTTTTTAATTTTTAATTTCTTTTAAAAAAAAATGAATTTTTCTTCCTTTTTTTCTTTTTTTTTTTAACATGAAATTAGTTTTTCACGACAAGCAAAGTTCGGGTAATAATAAAGAAAGCGTAATTGGGGATATGGGAATTAATTGTGGGATATTGCTACGAGACAAAATAGGGATCCATATATCAATTGGGGGTCACCCCTTATGTAATTATTTTTTAGATTCCTAATCTAGCCCCACTAATCAGGATTAGTGATTAATTAAAATTAGTAAAATGTTAAGTATTTGAGGGATAAATTAGTGTGTATTTATTTTTATTTGAATTTGTGTGGGTTAGCTGAGAGTGAAGGAGGGAAAAAATTTTGAGTGGAAATTTTTTTTTTGAAATGGAATATGATTGTGATGAGAGACTAACAGCTGTTGAATCTTTAGCTCAACTACAACAACAATCATATCTTCAAACTTCGGTTAATGATAACAACTCACAATTGGAGTTATATGATGAATCAACACCCTTGGATCATGATTTTCGTGAGCATGAAGTGTTTCATGAAAGAACCAACCAAGAAAGTAAACATGTTCAGAGTACAAGCAACCCCAACAAACAGTAATGGTTCAAAGAGGTCGAAAATTTGATTTTTCTTTTTTGAAACCACCATTTTTTCTCTGAAAAAGCTTAGTTCCGGCACACTTTCGTAGTATGAATACTACGCCTGGGAACCTCTTACAACCGGTGGTATTAAAACCGAAAATCCATGCCGGTATGCATTTACACTTTTTGCCTACCACCGAATATTCCATGGAATATCCAAACCGGCATGGTTTCTCTTAAATAACTATGCCGAAACTTGGTACCGGCGTGGTTTGTATATTATGGGATAAGCCGGAAGTCAGTACCGGCTTGAAAATTTACATATATACCATTCCGGTTTTTCAAGAAAAACATACAAGAGTTTATGATATTTTGAACTTCAGTACGGGTGTCGAATGTAAATTATCGTGCACGCCGGCACTCGAGAAGAGAGTTTGGGATCACAACTACATGTGTATCATTAAAAGAGGACCGGACAACAAACCCCTTCAAATATTCATTGCAAATCCTTTTCTTTCACAATTGGCTCATACATGTTGTGATGTTCTTATGATGGACTGCACCTACAAGACAAACAAATACAACATGTCGTTGTTCAATATCGTAGGGAAAACATCGGACAAGGTAACATTCACATTGGCTTGTTGTTTAATGGAAAACGAGAGGGATTACAATTATCATTGGGCATTGCGACAAATGAAATTATTTTCCCGAAAAATTGATTTCCAAGGGTCATCATAACCGATCAATTTGACGCACTAATGAATGCCATATCCGACGTATATCCGGATGCACAAATTTTCATATGTACTTATCATATAGGTGAAAATGTGAAATTTTTTTGTCATGCTTTGTTTGAACCCTCTAAGGAGGATATTAAGAAGAGAATGGTGTCTCAACTAGAGGAAGATGTTCGCAAAGATAAACTATCACCCAAAGAAGAAGAAAATGAAAGAGGAAATACTAAAGAACGAGTCGACAAAGAACACGATGAAAATCATAAGAGATGGTTGGAATTTCTAAAGGATTGCGAGAAAGTTTGTTGGTCTCTCATCGAGGACATGTATGAAAATAGACTGAACATGTTTATTGCCAAATATAACGAAGTGTATCCAAATGTCGTCTCATATTGTCGGGATAATTGGTTGGATAAGTTCAAGGAAAAATTTCTGCGTGCATGGACAAATCGTTATAGACATTATGGGAATGAAGCAACTAGTATAACAAAGTCCTCTCATGGGAGATTTAAAGTTCTCATCCAGTCCGTCCAAGGAAACGTGGTTACGGTCACCGAGGAAATGGAGCAACACTTTAAGTATGATATCGATAGGATCAAGAAGGCTTTTGAGAAAAGCTCAATGGACAGGATGACTCAATTTCTTCAATATACTAAGTTTCTCTAAGGAATAGAGTTCAACGTCTCCCGTTGGGAAATAAAACATATGATGAGACAAATGCAATATGATATAAAATACGGAAAACCAGGTGATGTATGTCCCGACATGTCTTCACTAGGGCTTCCGTGTCGTCTTATGCTTGTGAAGTATGAAGAAGTGATACATGTTGATGTTATTGATCTGTTTTGGAGGCAACTATTTTTCGACCTTCCCCCTACGGAATCTCCCGGATAATCACCATGGGATACAAAGAAGGCCAAAGAATTTTATGAATCTTACTCACGTGGCAACTCGGCTAGCATAAAAGTATTATTGTGACAACTAAGGCTAATTACACACCCATGGATATCACAAAGTGAAGAGCCAACAAAGGGAGAACTCGCGGAAACTAAGAAACAAGATATATTCGCAAGTGAGATTTCAGAAGCAAGATTCCCGGAAGCGCCGGTTTAAAACAAAAGGGGTAGGCCAAAGAAGGAATCAATATCAAGTCAACAACAAATGACGGGTTCCGAAGCCACACCCATAGTCGATGTATCGGAGGTTCTTAGGAAAAGGGGAAAGACGCCGAAGGTACCAACATTAAGCTACCAAGGACAAAAGGGTGAGCATTCCGAAGCTACACCCATAGTAGATGTATCGGAGGTTCCTAGGAAAAGGGGAAGTCCGCCGAAGGTACCAACATTAAGATACCAAGGAAAACAAGGTAAGCATTCCGAAGCTACACCCATAGTCGATGTATCAGAGGTTCCTAGGAAAAGGGTAAGGCCGCAGAAGGTACCAACATTAATATACCAAGGACAACAAGGTGCGCAGTCCGCAGCTATACCCATAGTCGATATATATGAGGTTCCAAGGAAAAGGGGAAGGGGTATGCCAAGGAAGTATAATCTCCCATCACATACTGAAGACATTGATAATATAGAGATTGGAGAGGATGGATTGGAAAATATTAAGCAACAAAATGGTTATATGAAGATGTATAAGGATCTCAAAACAAGTAGGACCATTATAAGTTATCATACGAAGATACAGTCTTACATAGACCAACTTCCTGAGGTTATTCGCGAGTATATTGTGTACACGAATGATGTCGATGGAGATGGAAATTGTGGCTATCATGCCATGACCGAACAATTAGAAATCTTCGAGACAGCGGTTAGTAGAGGAATGAAACCATGTTGATATGATAGAATGAGTATGGCCGATCAACTTGTGAAAAATAGGAGATTTTATGAGAAATTGGTTGGTCACGACGAGGGGTTTGATGATATGTGTGCTCAAGTGTTAGGACCCGAGAAGGAGATGGGATTTCTTCCTTCTCAATATTGGATGAGGATTCCGCTATGTGAATCTAGTAGCGGATACATTTAATTATGTTATTCATTATTTTACCCCCACCGTAATCACAACATTTACACCAAAGTTTCAAAAATATGAAGGATCCCTTGAGAAGAGAAGAGTTGTTTTTTCCTTCGTGAACGGTAATCATTTAGTTATTCTAAAATTCAAGGATAATTATCCATTTCCCCCTGTTTGTGGGATGGTTAAAAACAAGTAGATCCCAATATCTGGAAGGGATGGATGGCATTGTATGAGGAGAATCACCAATTATGGGATGCATTGGACTTATCGAAGAAACCTCTTGAAGATGAGGAGATTCAAGTTACGTGTGGAGGCAATGATGAGTAATTTGGATATTTGGTGTTCATTATTACACAACTTTTTTTTTTTTGGAAGTTTGAATTGTAATCATTAAAGCATATGCCATGTATGTGCCGGCATGATTTAATTCAAACTTTACAATACCGTAACTTATGCCGGCTTAGAAATATACTTTATCCTTTGTGCCGGAAAATCACCATAAGTACACAGAGATTATTTTGTAATTTCCGCATTGAAAATAACTTACTGACAATGCCGTATTATATACAGATTAATTATTCACAAGGAAAAGTTAGATTACCGGCATTGATAGCAAAACAAAATCCATGCCGAAATTCTAAATTCTTTTTTTCTGGAAAGAAAACTAATATATTATGTTTTATGCCAAAAACAAATGAAATCAACATCAAACAAAGTTTAGCAAGACACATAAAATAACATAAGCAAAGGCTGGATTATTTACCAAACCAAATGTAAAGTTAAGACGTTCCAAACCGAAAACAAATGATTTTCTTTTAAAAGTTTATCAAGACACACGAACAAACATAAACTAACTCTAGATTGTTTAAACCAAAATAATACTATAAAATAAATACACGATCACTTGGTTCTTGGCCTCTTGTGTACCCTCTTCTTCCTTTCTCCCCACAAGTCTTCCTCAGGATCTTCAATTTTGTCTATCTTTTGGACGACGTTCTCCATTTCTTTCTGGATCAGCGCATTTCCTTTCTTGGTCTTCTTCTTAAAGAACCTTAACAAATTTCCAATCCGCTGACGCTATTAAGGGATTTTTCAACATGTATTTAGTATGTACAATTGTATGAGTTCATAGATATAGATTAAAAGAATAGTAATGCACAAGACGTACGTACCAATAACGTAACGAGCCGTAGAAGTTCGGGCATAGTTGATGGATTTTTGGAGGGACGTGCTGGTTGTGGAGGAACTTCTACGGTATCCGGGCGCACAACATAAGGGTGTGAGTACTTATGATGGCCTCTTAGGAATATTGGATCACTCTCATAACCATTCTCAGCCAATTCCCAATCAGCCCTATTCAACACAAGTCTTTTTTCTTCCCTTTCAGTTCAATGTGCAAGAATAGGTTGAGGGTCATAAACTATGATAGTATGGTTCTTATATGAATGGCATTGAGGAAAGTCATGAGCGAATTTTTGATATGACGTATCTGTGAGATCTTTCTTCTTGTTGTTTATATGTCAAAATAGTTTCTGCTAATTTCAGTAATTACTGGTGTGAGGATGAGAAACAATTTAAACCCCAAAAAATGTACTACAAGAGAGTACTTTAGATTCGATAGATCAATCTTTACAAGTCCGGCCTAAACCAAGAAATGGTCGTTCCAGACTTGCTTCGGTCACAAGTGGAGGAAAATTGGTTGGTTTTTCGGAGGGAATCAAGAAAAGTGGTGAGACCAGAATAGTTGATTCTGGAAGAGTAGTTAGGTTACTACGACTTGTAATCAGAAAAGTAAGAGAGCTCACGAGGATAACTAGCAATTAAGTATTTCTGAGTGTTGTCTTGTCCGAATAAACTTGTTATCCAAATGGAAATAGGTAAGACCTATTTATACAAGTCGAAGTAGAAACGTACCCTAGTCTCATTAAGGAGTGGGGAAGTAAATGGGAGGAGGTGGTAACCGTATGCATGGAATTAATGTTCCATAAAGTGGTTAACGCATGAAATTGTTAACGTTGTGGAATTGATGTTCCATAAGGTTGTTAATGGACGGATTTATGTCCCATGAACGTTTCCCACATAACTCCCTGCATTTACTAGCCGCCTCACCATTATGAAACTTCCTTATGAAGGGCGTGGTGTATGCCGCACAATGTAAACCTCCAAACCAATACCCAAAAAGGATCCCCCAGTTTGTGTTGATGTCTCGATTTTTTTTGGAAAACATGTAGTATGTTGTTATGGCTTGGCAAGTCGCTTTCGGGGAACTTGTTAGCCTGGTGACCTTTAATGGTCAAGATTTTGCATCTTGAGAGAAGGGGAAACTGTTCATCGTTGCACGCCTTCGTTTTGGTGGATGCGTAGTGAGGGACAATGTGTTGGCATGGCATGGTTTGGCCGGGCCAAACTTAGGTTTTTGGGCCAAAGGTTACCATGTGTTGTCTAGTAACCTTGGATGGCTAGGATTTTATCTTGGGATTGAATGGAAACCGTTGATTATTGCACGCCTTCGTTTTTGTGGCCGCGTAGGGGAGGCCAACATGGTGGCGTGGCTATGGCCAAGGAAATGGCGTTTGTCTTGGCGTGGTGTGACTAGCATAGGTAGGACCAAGGCAGAGTGTGTTTGGTATGGCGCGGCTATATTGGGATAGGTACGGTTTTGTCTTGGCATGTAGGGACAAGGGTTTGACATGGGCGTATGGCGTGGCTAGGGCTGAGGTAAGGGCGTTTGTCTTGGCATGTTGTGACCAGCATGGCTAGGGCCAAGGAAAAGTGTGTTTGGCAAGACGCGGATAGCTTGGATAGGTGCGGTTTGGATTGGCGTGTGGGTCCAAGGGTTTGCCATGGGCGTATGACATAGATAGCTTTGGTTAGGTGCGTGACCAAGCTAGGGTTTTTGGGCCAAAGTCGTGAGGTGACTTTAGGCGGACAGGATTTCCTCCTGGGATTGAAGGGAAACCGTTGATTATTGCACGCCTTCACTTTAGTAGCCGTGGGGGAAGGCCAGCAGGGTGGCGCGGCATGAGGGGCCATGGCGAGGTATATTTGGCATGACGCGACTAGTTTGGCTAGGAGCGTGACCAAGCTAGGGTTTTGGGACAAAGTCATGAGGTGACTTTTGTCCGCCTCATGGGATTGAAGGGCAACCGTTGATTGTTGCACACCTGCATTTTGGTAGCCGATAGGGGAAGGCCAGCAAGGTGGCGCGGCATGAGGGGACATGGCGAAGTATATTTGGCATGGCGTGGTAGGTGTGGCTGACATGATTTTCCATTAGCACGGTGGTGCGGCTAGCATGGTTGGCATTATTTGGCGTGATTGGTATGTCTGGCATGATTTTCCATTGGCACAGGGGTGCGGCTAGCAAGGTTGGCATGCTTTGGCGCGGTTGGTGTGGCCGGCATGATTTGCTATTGGCACAGGGGTGCGGCTAGCATGGTTGGCATGTTTTGGCGCGGTTGGTGTGGATGGCATGATTTTACATTGGGACATGGGTGCGGCTAGCATGGTTGGCATGCTTTGGCGCGGTTAGGTGTGGCTGGCATGATTTTCCATTGGCACACGTGGGAATTAGGGTTTGGCATGTCGTAACCCTATTTTGAAAAATATACCCCGTAATTATTTAGAGACACATTAAAGGCCTTTCATTAAATGCGTCTAATAAATGCTTGTTACTTTAAATGTCGTGATGTCACTATCTGCTAGGATTTAGTGTTTTACGATTTTAACCTTAAACTAAAAACCACCATCGACAGTAAGTTAAGAAGTTGTTTGTAACTTCTTTTCCTTTTTTCTTTTCTTTTGTACTCTTAAGTGTGGGACAAGCCTTTTTGTACCCCCTTCCTTTTTGATCAATATATCTCTCCCTACCGATAAAAAAAATGACCATGTCACATCACTAGAGTATTATACAATATGCACAATATATACAACTTCACAATTATGTTTTCAGTATAACAAGACTTGATGTTCAAGTCAATATTAAACTCAAGAGGAAGGATGATGTTGTCGTTTTAATTCGCTTCTTCTTCACATTCTTCAGGTCTTCAGAGTAATACTTGTATGTCTCAACATTCCTAGACTTTCTAGTCTAACCTAAACAAAGTTGACTCTAGTATATAAT
Organism: Papaver bracteatum; assembly: GCA_023529315.1. Classification (NCBI taxonomy): domain Eukaryota; kingdom Viridiplantae; phylum Streptophyta; class Magnoliopsida; order Ranunculales; family Papaveraceae; genus Papaver; species Papaver bracteatum. The sequence goes on along the minus strand of JAJJWX010001109.1, from coordinate 148,540 downwards.
CAAGCGACTTTAGATGAGTTTTTACACAATAAAATATGACAACCAAACGCTTGGTGAGTTCAACCGAGCTATGCTCTAACATAATGAAAGGGAAGAGAAAGACTCGCCGGAAGAATTTGTTGATGTTGTAGTAGATGTTTTTATAATTGATCAAAAATATATAAAGAGTCCAGGACGACAACGAACTAACCCATACAAAAGCACATGGAAACTTAGCAAGAAAATAACTAAAAATGATGAGAATACATGTAATGAAGATGGGCGTGTAGCTGTTGATATATCTGCACCACAAACTAAAAAGCGAGGAAGACCACCAGACATCAAAAATAAAGAAGAAAAAAAACTACCAATTCGAGAGGATACGGAAGCGTTCATGTAACTTACTTTCATTCTTTCATATTTATCAAAAAAAATTTCTCATAATGTCATAACCAATATGGTTGGAATTATATAGGTTGTGCGGCAACAAGAATCTAGTGGATTACTAGCACAACCGGATCACATGTATGATGTATCCACCAAATAGACTAGCCCGAGATCTTATGTATCAAGCTAATGGAGTAGCACAACAACTGCATATGTACCATCCTTGGGAATTCTATTCACATCCGCATCCAAATCCACACCCTCGTTACGGAGGACTGCCAAATGCCATGAGTTATTTTCACGTAGAAGGGTCAGCACCAACTTTGCCGCATACAACACTGAATATGCAGATGTTTGGTGGGTTAGCAGAGAAAAAAAAAATCATCCAAAAATTATGAAGTCACGTACATTTTGTTAATCATGCAGCTGGAGCGTGTTTTGTAATTATGAAAATTTCTTTGCTGCATACGTCTCTTAATACTTTGGTGTATATATATGTGTACATACAATGCTTTTCAACTTCTCAGCAATGTTGTTAGGTATTTAAAGAATCTAAAGGTTTGATTAATCCTCATTTTTCTGTGATTAGTTTGAATTTTAGGGTAAATTTTAGACATAAAATTCAGTTGGATGTGCGTGTTGTTTTAAATTCATAAGAATGTCCCCAACTCAGCATGTGAAGACATTGGTTATTAATTCGGTAAGTAGAAAGCTAAAAAGTTGCTTCTCATCTGCTCTTTTGTGAGCTTAATGTATATGGAGATACCATTCAAACTATAGCCTCGTTTAAAGGTTGAAATCACAATCACACTTTGCATAAACCATCAACAGTATTGTTAATTAAAAAATTTCCATATTCATTCAGACAAAAAGGAAACACCTTGTAAGAATAACAAATAAACACTTCTACTCAATTAAACACAAACTTTAAATGAACCCAATTTTTGAACTAAGGAGGAAAAGGTGGATACATGATTAAATTGAAAATTAGCACATCAATCAATTTAGTCATCTAATAATCACTCCAACAAACTGTACCACATTAACCTTTACAAGAATAGAGAACGGCAAGAAAAAACTATAATATGTTCATAGAGATGAAGGAGAAAAGACAGAAATCGTCTTAAATAAATTTGATCTAATGAATTATTTTAATCCATCCCAAGCTGAGGAAAGGGTGTATTTGGTTGGTTGGGAACGGAGAAAGCATAAATATTGGAGACGACCCGTGGATTCCCTCCTATCCAGACCACATAATTCCTTGTATTGCAGCAGATACCGGAGATCTTATCAAAGTTGAGCAATTAATCAACCTGGTAACAAAGGAGTGGGAAATGAATGTCATTGAAAATGCTTTTGAACAGTTTACTGCATCTCAGATCAACAAAATTCACATAAACAAGGAGGCGGAAGACAGACTAATTTGGAAGTTAACCCCCATGGAAATTTCACTCCACAATCTTTCCAGAAACTCCTCGTAGAACGATCAGGTGAATCTTCAGCAGTCGGGCAAAATACTTTTCCTTGGAAAAAGTTTTGGGCTATTAAGAACACAACACCAAAGTTTAAATTATTTTTGTGGAGAGCTCTATGCACAAAGGACTTGGGATTTTGCAGAGAATTGGAAAATTCGTGGAAGGTGTGGGTCCGATATGCAGAGCTTGCACAACTATGAAGAAGACACTAACCATCTTCTTATCCATTGTAACATGGCTCAAATGGTTTGGTTTGCCTCTCCCCTTGGTTTAAGATTATAAGAAAGTCAGGACATTACACTCTCTCAATTGGTGGAGCAATGGCTTATAAGCCAGGACAGCGATTACATTTTTCCAATGGGAGCTTCGATATGCTGGGCGCTGTGGAAAGCAAGAAACAGTTTAGTTTTTGAAAAGAAGCAACTGCAAGTTCCCGAGATCTTAAAAATCGCAGGATACTGGTTTAATCTATATTCCGGGTTTGAAGAAACTATTGGAACTGAAGGCGAGATCGATCTTCATGAAAATGTTAACACTCCAGTCAGCACATGGATCCCTCCATCTATAAACTCCTTCAAAATTAATGTAAATGCGGCGGTAAAAAAATGGGCATTACGTTTCTGCAGCTATAGTAAGAAATCATGAAGGTAAGTGATACGGAGTTAGCACAAGATTAGGAGTTACAGACGCGCCAGTAGTGGCAGAAGCTGACGGTTTTGACCTGGCTATTGATCTTGCTATCTGGATGGGGTTGGATTCAATAATTATTGAAGGTGATTGTGAAGTTATAGTGAAGATCCTAATTGGTGAAGCTTGCTCCTCTCCATGGAGAATCTGGAGATTTATTGACAGAATCAAGAAACAAAGCAGATCGGTGAACGGAGTTCAGTTTAACTACGTCCCTAAGAGTGCTAACAACACAGCTCATACTCTTGCTGCTTACGCACTGCACAACAATATCCAGCCAAGTTAATTAGGAATCATGACCCTTTGAGGGCTTTCTTTTCCCTGTTGTTTACCAAAAAAAAAAAAAAAAAATTCAAAACGGGCTCATTAGGGAGGAGAGTGGGGAGCATTAAATGTCGTTGAATAGCATTGCCGTTTGGGCTTTTTTATTTTACATACAACATAATACAAGGAGTGTGGATTCGTGCACACTCCTTAACGAGTGTATATTTCACATTTCAATCTCCACCCTTGATTTAATTTAGGGAGTTATGTAACGAATATCGTGATTCTAAAAATGGAAGGTAATAATGTCATCAGTTAAATAATCAACCAAGCATGCAAAAATAGAAGCACAAAGCCAGTATACTTAATAAGGGTTTTCTCATTACAACTCACAACACAGTGAGAAACAAACCCCTCTGAATAATGTCTTCAATCTTCAATCTTCTTTGTTCTTATATTTCTTATTAAGAAAAATGCCGGGGCCATAAGTAGAGAGAACTATGTCAACAAAGAGAGGAAACTGTAAGAAACCGAATAACAAGACCGGGATACTTGCTAACAAAGTTACAGGAATGTAAGCCCAAGAAATACTACTGCCACTAAGAACAATTACAAGAGTTGCTCCGAAAGCCGTCATCATAGTTACTATAGAGATGAAAAGAGAGGCAAGACCCAGTATCAACTTTTGTGGTAAAGACTTCAAAAAGTCTCTTTCACCGTAGCGTGCTGTTAATATTGCAAGGAACATCAAAACAGACGTACATGAAGCAAAAAGTGAAATTGCATCAGCTATTAAAAAACATAGAAAGTCCTTCTTTTTGAGAAGATAGGGGTTCCTGTATCTCCATTATTTCCACCTGGCACTGTGAAAGCAGCTGTAAACATGACTGTGGCAATGAGAGTTGAAACAATCATACACGCTTGAGATGTTTCTTTCATCCAAGCTTCTCCTTCTTTTACCAGCGCTTTATGTTCTTCTCTAAAGATGTCTCTAGGTTTCTTACCCTCCTTGTTCATCATCTCTCTAAATTTAGGTTGCACTATTTGCTCCACCTCCTATATTTTTGTTTCAGGATTAATATATCAGTATACATATCATATGAGTGAATGAAACTACTTTTATGTTAAAGAAGTGATAATAATATTTGAGCTGAGATAGTTTGTTGTATAAATGTGGCCGTTGATGATAGTTCGATTGTTCTTTTTTTCACAACAAAACACTAACGTACAATAGAAAAACGATTTTTCAGAAGCTGCAACAGTGCTAACTAGGCCCCAATGTAAGATTGCCCGGTGAATTGGAGGACTTAAGCTGTAACTCCATGCGGTGATGGATTTGATTTCAGAACCCATGCAAAATAATTTTAGCTAATCCTATCCGTTGGGTTAATTTGTATGTATGCATTCACAACATTTGGTAATTTAGAAGCTACGTAACTTAATCCTATCCTATAAAAAATGGATTCAATTAAATTTCGATCAAAAAGTCAAGTGCTGAGTTTTCAAAACTAGTAATCATACCTGGAACCATTGTATCTCCCTTTGCATTTGTAAAGCAGCACCAGACACTTTTTCAAGCTGAGAAGGTGGTGCCAAAAAATCCAGCAAGATGGAACATGTTGTTCCCGGCGGTGTGACTAATAACAGTAGCCCTATCATTCTTTACACGCATTTGTGATATAAAGTTGTATATATTGTGTTGCCTAGCTAGAACAGCTTCTTGAAATAATCCTATTTCACCTTTATCACTATTGCAACTATATATCAGATGAGGACTTGAGCTAATAAGCTCCTTGAAATACTCAATAATTCCTAAATTTGTTGTATCAAATATTGCATCATACACTCCAGAGTCCTGAAGTTGCTGGACACTCAACTTAGAAATTTGGGGGCAAATAATTTTGAGTAACTCCATGACTTGTACGTGTATCACCTTCTTTTCATATATTTGTCTGATACCTGGAACTAAATTATTAGAATTAGTACACCACAAAAAAGATGGAATCAATCACCAGATTCTTGTATTTATAATAACACTAATACAGAAAATGCTTGTGTGTTAGTTGCAACTTATCTGGCATACCTAGTCTTGCAAGAGATTCCCAAACTCGTCCATGTTCTGCAACTGAGAAATAATATCAAAAGTCAGAAATTGGTCGAACGGCAGGTACATTTCAAAGAGTAATACAAGGCTACAAACCATATTCCTAATATATAGGGTAATATTTTAACCTGGATCAAACTAATGTTACATAAAATATGAGGAAACTAAGACAATAAATATAGGGACATTTTCATGAAAATAACCTTTGATGAAGTTTCGCGAGTTGAGATCTGATCCTATCTGTATACTGTGCTGACTTGTTTCTGCTTCTCGAAACAAATAGTCAATTTCCACACGGATGACTGACAGCAACTCACATAGAATGACAAAATTTATTAAATATGATCGCAACCAAAACCCTGGGCAATCAAAAGTGGTTGTTTTTATTTTTAATGCACAATTGTCTTAAATAAATCCTTACTAAAAAATTTCAAGGAAACATAAAGAATTATATTCAATGAGTAAATCTTTTACAAAATTCTAATAGTGTAATAGTTTACGGATATTTATCTTTCGGTGTGAGATATGCCAATTCGTAAACTAACACGTAAGGATAGATAAGAAAAAGAAAAAAAAACAAGAAAATTCTTCTCTCTTCTCTCTTCTAGATAGGAGATTATTGATGTATTGATGCTACAAAACTTTGAACTCAGACCAAGCTATATAAGGTTATATGTATAGAGAAGCACTGGACAGAATGAAAGTTAAAGAGACTAACATCTATAAATGAATTGCTGCAAAAATCCATATTGATTTCCACTTGGGAAAGCAGAAGGTTTTTCGGCTAATGCACGGATGACAGTCATTCCTACACAGTCTCGGGCAGTCGCTGATTCGGGGTATCGTTGTAGTACATCCAAAGCAACATCTGTAAAAGTGTAGTCATGAGAATAAACGGAACATGAAAAAAATTACATTTTCACTAAATGCTTACCGTATATATCAGCCTCTATTAAAGCTGTAAGAAAAGTAGCACCGTTTACACCAACTTTGGGATCTAATTCTTCCTTGGGTGTTACTGAATATAGATATCGCATTAAATCCTCATTTCCGTTGATTGCAGAGACCACAAGAGGAAGGAAATTATGACTATTTTTAATCCGTAACAAATTGCTATTTTTTTCAACCATGAGCTTAGCAATATTTGTGGATCCTTCTACTGCTGTTAGTACCAAAGCAGTGGTACCTAAATGACACTGTATCTCTAATGCTTCTTTTGGCATCAACTCCAATAAATTTTTCACTAGCTGAACTCTACCGGAGAGTGCAGCAACATGAAGAGCTGTATCTCCTGTTGATGTAATTGGTGCACTCACTCCATTTGGGTTAGCTTTTAAGTAATCTTTTGCACTTTCCCAATCGTTTTTATCCAAAGCTTTGTATAGGGCTACATGCAGAGTATAATTATTATCTACAAAAAAAAAAGAAAAAAAACACCAAAATGCCCAAAGATCTTAACCACCTGTTAGATGAAATATATGATATATTATCAACAAAACGGAAAATGACACTCTGAATTGTCTTAAGCTAGTCAACTGCAACTCTGCAAAGTGGAAGTACTAAATAAGAAAAGGGTAGGTACTATAATAAGTAACTATATCCACTTCTAGTCACAAGCCTTGGTACCAAACAGATTATGCATATGAATCAAATTAAAAGGACAAAGATCAATCAATACTACCTTCGTCGATTTGTTCTGGGATTGCTGGTCCCTTTGTTTCTTTAGCAGATTGTACAAAATTATAATTTGCTGTTGCTAACTTCTCCCAAGCTGCCTTAGCAGAACCTTCATGAATTATATGAGAAAGCATTTCTGTTCCGCATGATAGCTTAATCACCTGAAGAGCCACAGCATTTTTTGACATCCACGTTTTGAACTTATCATCATTAGCTCGCTGAGAAGGTAAGGGAGGTTGACGTTCACTTCCATCAATGATGCCCCATAGATCTTGACGCTTTAAATAGTTTTGCACGTAAAGACTCCAGGTTTCAAATGTAGAAACAAAAATGCCCCAGGTTAGGCAAGAAACCAAAATGCCCCAATTTAGTTTTACCTATTATAGTCATCGTAGGGGCATTTTGGTTCACTTTGACTGGTCAACTCTAGGATGAAAAGTCTATTTTGCCCTTATGTCACATGTTTAAAATTCAGGGTTCAGGGTTTAAAATTCAGGGTTCAAGGCCTAGGGTTCAGGGTTTAGGGTTCAACGGTGGTGGTGGTGGCGGTGTTGGGTTCAGTGTTTAAACTTCAGGATTTAAGACCTAGGGTTGTGGTGGTGGTTGTGATGGTGGTGGTGGTGGTGGTGGCGGTGGTGGCGATGGTGGTGGTGGGGGTGGCGGTGTGTTGGTGGTTGCGGTGGTGGTGGTTGCCTAGGGTTCAGGGTTCAAGGTTTAGGGTTCAGGGTTTAGGGTTTAGGGTTCAGCGGTGGTGGTTGTGGTGGTGGTGGTGGTGGCGGTGGTGGTGGTGGCGGTGATGGTGATGATGGTGGTGTTGGGTTCAGTGTTTAAACTTCAGGATTCAAGACCTAGGGTTGTGGTGGTGGTTGTGATGGTGGCGGCGTCGGTGTTGGTGGTGGCGATAGTGGGGGTGGGGGTGGCGGCGGTGTTGGTGGTTGCGGTGGTGGTGGTTTCCTAGGGTTCAAGGTTTAGGGTTTAGGGTTCAGCGGTAGTGGTTGTGGTGGTGGTGGTGGTGGTGGCGGTGATGGTGGTGGTGGTGGTGGTGTTGGGTTCAGTGTTTAAACTTCAGGATTCAAGACCTAGGGTGGTGGTGGTGGTTGTGATGGTGGCGGCGACGGTGTTGGTGGTGGCGATGGTGGTGGTGGGGGTGGCGGCGGTGTTGGTGGTTGCGGTGGTGTAATTCGCGTCAGCGGTGGCGGTGACGGTGGTGTTGTTGGTGGCGACGACGATGGTGGTGATGGCGGTGGCGGTGGTGTAATGAAGTTAAAGGTAGTGAAAATACCCCATTTTGACAGAAGGGCAAAAGTGTCATTTTTTGGCACGTGCGTGGCCACATGCTCACTGTTTTGACCACTTAACCATGCCTAACGGAATATCTAACAGATTGGGGCATTTTGGTCACGTTTTGGGGCATTTTGGTTTCTTGCCTAACGTCTGGGGCATTTTTGTTTCTTGGTGGTCGAAATTGGGGCATTTTGCCTCTTGACCCTTGCTGGCATTCAGTTGCTCTACTGTTCTTGCTGTTTCCATGTTTCTATGCCGGTGAAAGTCCAAGTCCTGTGCACATCAAATGAGATTAGCATAACTTTAAATTTATTTTATTTTTTGATAAGAAGGAAGAATATATAAATGAAAAAGAGAATATATAGATTAGCGTACGTTTAAATGTGAAATTATTATTTTATGCTTAAGCAATAAACATAATATTTTATATTAGTTGGTTAATTCACATGTAAAACCTGATTATAATAAACTTAATGTAATATGGAGTCCAGCAAAAGAAATACCGTTAGGAGATGAAAGAGGCGAATTCGATGAGGTACCGCTTGGTCCAAGAGCATATATAAGCATCCAGTCTGATTCTAACCTCATTTCACAAGTCATTCCCTCTTTTCTGTTCTTTTTATTTATCGACGTTTCTTGACTTCAAGGTTATTCTAACTAGTTAGCTACAAAAGTTTCACGTGACGTCTGAGGGCCTTAACATCACATATATATCCAACGGCTTTTAATAATATCACTTGGCCCGATCTCACTTTACATAAAGAAAGATTATATAAAGTGGGTCTTGAATATTACGGAGTATGATTTATTTGGGTACTTTAATCATTTAAAAGTTAAAACATAAACAATAGAAATTGAATTATGTTGATTTTTGTCCCAAACATGCACCTTTTAACATAGAAATTGATAGTACGTCAGTACCGTTCCGATGGGTAAGCCTTGAGTTCGGACTTTCATATGAACCATCGTTCGGGTCATACCCAAAAATTTTGAGGCATACATATGGATGATCCTAACTAGTGTTGGGTGATAAGTGGTGTCTAATGAATGGTTAAGTTACTTAGATACCTTTGATTAAATTTATTTTTAATATTAGTTTTTCTTATAAATATTTTTTATTATTAAATAAAGAGTATTACATTAATTAGTTAGAAACCTAACAAGCTAAGCTCTAACAACATACTACTATATTAATTGAACAGGTTGTTGCGCTAACCTATCAACGAGCCTAATGGATAACCTATCCAATGGAGCCGAAGCGGATAGGGGGTTGGGATTGTGTCTCAAGGGGGCAAACTAACACTACCTTTCATGTTAATTCCTGCAATATTACGCCATTGGGGGCTCGAACCTGGGACATCCTGGAACGCATGAAACTTTGGGGAAAGGAAATGACCAGCTGAGCTAGGGCTCGTTCTTAATTTTAATTAGTCTTTTTTTAATTTTTAATTTTTAATTTCTTTTTAAAAAAAAAATGAATTTTTTGAATTTTTTTTCTTCCTTTTTTTTTGTTTTTTAACATGAAATTAGTTTTTCACGACAAGCAAAGTTCGGGTAATAATAAAGAAAGAGCAATTGGGGATATGGGAATTAATTGTGGGATATTGCTACGAGACAAAATAGGGATCCATATATCAATTGGGGGTCACCCCTTATGTAATTATTTTTTAGATTCCTAATCTAGCCCCACTAATCAGGATTAGTGATTAATTAAAATTAGTAAAATGTTAAGTATTTGAGGGATAAATTAGTGTGTATTTATTTTTATTTGAATTTGTGTGGGTTAGCTGAGAGTGAAGGAGGGAAAAAAATTTGAGTGGAATTTTTTTTTTTGAAATGGAAGATGATTGTGATGAGAGACTTACAGCTGTTGAATCTTTAGCTCAACTACAACAACAATCATATCTTCAAACTTCGGTTAATGATAACAACTCACAATTGGAGTTATATGATGAATCAACACCCTTGGATCATGATTTTCGTGAGCATGAAGTGTTTTGCGAAGAACCAACCCAAGAAAGTAAACATGTTCAGCATACAAGCAACCCCAACAAACAGGTAATGGTTCAAAGAGGTCGAAAATTTGATTTTTCTTTTTGAAACCGCCATTTTTTTATCTGAAAAAGCTTAGTTCCGGCACACTCGTAGTATGAATACTACGCCAGAACCTCTACAACCGGGGTGGTATTAAAACCGAAAATCCATGCCGGTATGCATTTACACTTTTTTCCTACCACCGAATATTCCATGGAATATCCAAACCGGCATGGTTTCTCTTAAATAACTATGCCGAAACTTGGTACCGGCGTGGTTTGTATATTATGGGATAAGCCGGAAGTCAGTACCGGCTTGAAAATTTACATATATACCATTCCGGTTTTTCAAGAAAAACATACAAGAGTTTATGATATTTTGAACTTCAAGACGGTGTCGAATGTAAATTATCGTCGCACGCCAAAGACTCGAGAAGATAGTTTGGGATCACAACTACATGTGTATCATTAAAATAGGACCGGACAACAAACCCCTTCAAATATTCATTGCAAATCCTTTTCTTTCACAATTGGCTCATACATGTTGTGATGTTCTTATGATGGACCGCACCTACAAGACAAACAAATACAACATGTCGTTGTTCAATATCGTAGGGAAAACATCGGACAAGGTAACATTCACATTGGCTTGTTGTTTAATGGAAAACGAGAGGGATTACAATTATCATTACAATTATACTTACATAATACCATCGTCAACGGTGTTTCTCTGTGATTTGATGAATTTGATTTCATAATATAGATTTTGCTTAAGTTTTAAGTTTTAGAGTTTTTGAATTAATAATAAATTGTAGGTTCTGTAAGAATTTATATTTGGTATTCAACGTAATTTTTTTTGTTTTTGTATAATCCCTAAAACTCATTAATTTTACTGAAAATATAGAATGCTGATCCAATATTTTGAAAAAAATTCAAAACCCATATCGCAGATTGGGTAAACTTGAAAGTCTAAGATGTGTCGGTCCTGCAAAACCCAGACCACGAAGTCACGTGCTTAGTTGTTGCATGTGGTGTTGTGCTGTGCCAGCTAGAAGGTTGTTGTGTTTTAATGTGTTAGAAAATCAAACGTGTCGGGGTGGCTTGGGCAAGGCACATTTATTTTACGTTTTCCAAAGAGAATACTTTTCAGATATTTAGATAGTATATGTATTGTTATAATAATAAACCAGCATAACGAAGATAAAATGTGAAATAATGGTTTGAATAAATATACACGAATCTGACGTATTAAACAATGTTGTGTAATGTTTTATGCATATCATGACAGCTTTCTTAGCATGCTCTGTTGTACTGTGTAATGTGCTTATATGTGCTGCGTGTTGTGCCGTGTCACTGTGCGATTACGCTGGCCCTATACAACACATGAAGCTACATTGTTGTGTTGTGCTTGGTTAAAAGTCACATGTTGGGATGGACCAGGATTAAATTTTAGCGTGTTGGGATCTGCTCGTGCTGGTACAACGCAATTTACACTAGTACACAAATTTATGTATGAAATTCCTATTTCTAGGTAAAATAAATTGTTTTGACGATGTATCGAAAAGAAAAGTGTGAGTTGTTAGGTATATTTGTGTCAACTTATTACTTGAGAAAATTATGATTTTTTCTCTAGTTAATCGTGTAACGTAAAAGATTTAAGTGACTAATAAGATTAAGAGTACTAGTAAAATCAAATATACCCGTCCTCAAATCTCTCTTTTACATTTAATGATCGTCTTATTCAGAATAATTTAGTTAGCATTTAAGATTTTGATAATATATCCTTTTAACAATTCCATAAGGGGTTTTTGGTAAAAAAAAGTTAGATGGTCAACTAGTTTAAAACCCTAGTACTACAATAACAAGTTTCACGATCCATACCCTAATTCACCAACAACATGTTTCATGATCCATACCATAATTCGCTATTAATATTAATGCACATGATCAAATTAAATTGTTAGCTAAAAATATTACCAATATCTTCTCAATATTAATTGTATCAATATAAAGTTGCAACGGTAAAAGCTATAACATAATACGTATAAGTTATCAGGTAGGCGAGCAAGATGAGCTTAAAAACTTGAGTAAAAGTCAGTGTCCACCGTCTTAAAATAATCCAGCCACATGACACGGTTATTCAACCTTAAATTAGGAATTAGCAATTAAATTTTTTATTTTCATTTTTGTTTCAAGGAGACATGTTTTTCTTTTATTCGATGTGTATTCCAAAAATAACATTTATACTTAATCTGCAAGGGGTTTTTAAATCTTTTGGGAGGATTTATTATATAAATCTAAACAATGACAATGCATTGGAAAGTAATATTTTTTTAATATATTCCTCTCATAAGACTCAGAATTTAAACAAAAAATGAACACAACCTAAGACTCTGATTTAATTATCTACCACTTTGAAAATCAGACTTTGAAAATTAACGGTTAGATGGTTAGGTTTAATAAATCAAAATGCACCAACTTCTGGTACTTTGTTCTAAGATCATTAAATTTTATCTCATCCTTGGCAGTTGGCTCCCTATCTTTTTATTCAGAAAACGAACACTCTTTAAAGAGTGTGCATAAAATTGGATTTTCCTAGCCAACATATCTAAAGTGAGAACTTCATAATTAAGGTTATAAATCTTTGAGGACCCCTTGGAAATGTATGTTTAAGGAAAAAAAATTAAATTATGTGTACTACATTTAAGAGAGTAGCATACTGTGCTAAATCCCAAGTATTGATATGATGTAACACAGTTATTTTCTGTGAAGCTTGTTAAGACCTCCATAAGAATTATTCAATTAGACTTACATAATCAATCAAGTTAAAACATCAATAATTCCTTATTTGTTGCAGTAGAATCATAGAGAAGAAGACAAAGAGGCATAGAAAGAGAGAGATTTCTATTCAATAGAATAACAAGGTTACAAGGATATAATATCCTTTATATACATGTAAAGGTAAACCCTAGGTATCTAGTTGAACCGCACATCTATGGGACCTAAGCCCTATAACACTCCACCTTGTGCGTTTTAATAGAATTTCATATGTAGTGCTTCACATATAGTGCTTCGAATGTAGTTCTTCAAATGTCGTTCTCTCCTTGATGACTTGTGCCAAAATCAATTGCCTCATTAAAACTTTGACAAGGAAAAACCTTGTGGAAAAAACCTTGGTACAACTCTTCATATGTAGTATTTCACATGTTGTCTCGTACTTTACATGTAGTTCATCACATACAATACGACCTTCAAAGATCGACGAGTCTAAGTTAATTACCTCGTTAAAACTTCGTCTGGAAAACCCGGAGGGACAAAACCTGAACTGAAAAAAAAGAGTACAATATTAAGCAAACGTAGAACCTAGTTGGACTGGAATATGTTGCCTCATTAAAACCTTGACAAGCAAAATCCAATGGGATAAAACCTTGACGAAGGGAAAAGAGTACAACTTGACAGATGCAAGTAAAGGTGATACGATGCAAATAATCACTTTGCTCCATTGAAATTGAGTAGTTTCTTCACAACTCTTAAGGCATAAAATACTCATGGGAAAGACTATAACCTTAGATGGGAAATTATATTACCAGTGTTTATTGTTGTTTTATTAAAAACCTTGCCGAGTAATAAAACCCTGTGGGAAAAAGCAACCTCGATGAAGGAAAATAGTTCAACAAACCATTAGATGCTCCCCCTGATGTCATAAAATTTTCATTAGTCTAATACAGTCAAAAGGAGTTTATCACACTTTACTTTGGTGACTTGAATGTTTGTAAGACCATGTTGTTGATTCTGGAAGTTACGTTGCTTAATAGACTATCGCGTTTCATTTCTTTGATTTAGATATTTTTAGTAATATTACGCGATCTGTATGTCTTCAACGTTCAACATACTTGATATTTTTAGTGTTGTCTCGCTAAAAACCTTGTCGAGTAACAAAACCCTTTGGGAAAAACTATTCTCAATCGAAGGGAAAAAGAGTACAACACAACTTCAATTTCGAAGTAAAATATGTCGGCATCTCCCTCTGGTTTCTTTTTAAAATTAGTCTAGACAGTCCCTTTAATCATGCGCTTTTCAAACTGAATATCGGTAATGACCTAGAGAAGAGATTATTTTTCCTTTCCCCCCTGATTACTTTCGTTAGAGAAGAGATTAGTGTTCCTTCATAATCAACAACCTTTGGATTGCAGTTCCTTTAGCATTCCTTTTTTATGTCTTTGCAGGGATAAAACAAACTCATGTCAATGGTTACTTTTAAGTGTACTAGTAAGACCACATGTGCGATGCACATGCTTGATTTTGATTGCTTTAAAAACACCAAATTTGATGGTAATGGAAAAAAATAATCTAAATATGCGAGGGTACCCAAATATACCTCAAGCTATTACTTTTCCTTCCTATAAGTCCTTTCCCCGAAAGTGCTTGTCTATGGACTGGGTCGAGACAATACAACAAATCGGTTTACACTTTGTATAATCGTCTATGGATACGATATCGGGACAATACAACAACAAAGTGTGTTTACTTGATACAAAGGTTCGGACTTAACCAAACTCAATAGGATTCACGTATCAAGTAAATAGGAATTAACGTTTGTGCAATTTAATTTAATTATAATAAAACAATTATAATGTGGAAATATAAAGTAAATGGCACAGCAAGATTTTGTTAACGAGGAAACCACAAATGCATCAAAACCCCGGGACCTAGTTCAAAATTGAATACTATCAGGATTAAGCTTCTATACAAAATAAGACAACTTCGTATAGTTGAGACCAAGCAACTAAACCTATAGTTCACCTAGTTATGTCTGTATTCCCACGCCTTTAACCTGTAAACAAGTCATGTACTTGGACCAATTCCTTTGGTTCGTATTCCAAACAGTAAAGGAATAAAAAATTTATTTGGTATCAAATCTCTTCAACCAAGTTCCATTGTTTATCTTAACATAAATTCCTTTTCCAGGTTCTAAGATCTATCTTATCTTCAATCACCCAAAGAAAATCGTTAAGATTAAGCCAATCAATACTTTTAATCACAAGGAATCTGTAATACCCCGATTTCGGCAGTGGTTGGCCGAATGGAATATAAGTAATGATTTGTCCTTTCCTAACACCGAGGCCTAATGAGTACACTTGACTGAGTTGTGGGGAAAAACATCTCAGTTAAGCGTGCTCGGCCGAGAGTAGTCACAGGATGGGTGACCTCTCGGGAAGCACGGATAACCGCAAAGAGTGCCGTTAAAATCCCACACCGCCGGATAACCGCAGTGGGTAAGTGGAACAATATCGGTGTTAGTTGGGATACAACTAGGGGTCGTTCGCTTGTGCTCGGGTGGGGGAGTATGTTGGGGGATTATGCCAGATACTGCTCTCATATGAGACAAGGAACGTCTACATTATACCGAGGCCTTTTCAACACAATTGGCTCCGAGTTGGCGTAAAACTCGCAGCTTAAGCGTGCTCGGGCGGAGCAATCCAGAATGGGTGACCATCCGAAGTTTCTATTGATTACCGCAAATGCCCGTTGAAAACCCCACACTGCCGGATATCCACAGTGGCTAAGTGGGGACAGTATCGGTGGAGGGACGGGTCATTACAGAATCGTATTGATGCCGATCTTCCTCAATTAATCAATCCAATCTACCACAAGGATAAAACGATTATTAATTGGATCATCTTTTTCCCAAACAAGTATTGGGCACACCAAAGATTGTAAAAGCCAAGTCAGAAATCTTCAATATCTTCTTTGTCTTCAAATCTTATTAGATCTTCAATAAACACCTTCACACAACTACTTGAATATCTTGTGATCAATCACACAAAGAACTGAGTCTGTTAACAATGGATTATCACAAGATAGTCTTTAGATGTAACAACAATCTAAAAATACCCATCGAAACCTTGAAATAGTTTGAGTGAATCTTATATCAGAAGAGAAGATTCTAAAGCATAAACAAACTAGGTGCAATCAAAGTTCAACCACAGTTAGTCAATCAAATCAATACGAAAACTAAAGATAAACCGCAATATCTAGTTTCCCACCAATGGGTCGCGCTAGAGCTTCTCAATCCCAAAGAAGACTTTAAATTGAGCGGCCGTAAGAAATTTCACCAAATTAGATTACTCTCCTCTCCGATAGGGGGATTCACCAGTAACAAAGACAAAAGATTAAGTCTAATGTTACGCATGATTAGTTTGGTAGAAATGCAAACTCAAAGTATTTATAGACAAGGAAGTTTGGACACCAAGGAATTTCCAAAACCAAAAATATTCTCAAGATATTTTTCATTACTCCACCAAATTCGGTTTTCATAATTCCTGTTAATACACTATCCAAAAATATGATCGAAATCATCTTGGAAAATCTTTAACAAGTAAATGCACATTACTAATTCTTATTTTTCATATATAATTAAAAACCCTTAATTAAAAAGATGCTTAACTTATTTAAATTCGATCTTGGGATTTACTTCCTTCTTAGCCGTTAAAGAATATCTTTGAACAATATATAATAATCATTAATGCACCGTGTTCAAAGTGTGTCGACTCTTACTCTTGCAAGTCCTTTTCCATTCTTGCTCACTTGGAACCGATTTAACACACTTCCAAACAAGTTTAGAATTTGTTCATCTGACTTTCAAGAACTACGTGATTGATCAAGTACCACTCAATCACAACTCATGGGTTTACGGTTCTACCAAAACGAGTTTCGGTTCTACCTCCATGCGAGTGCTATGCATAGTTACACTAGCTTACCAAAGATACGGATGACTAGGTACTAGTATCGGTTCCCCATATATATTTGGTATCTAACTTGTATGCACTGCACATGTCCATAGAATCGGTCCCACCTTCCCAAAAATGTGTTGCACATGTTCATAGGATCGGTTCCCCTTTCTTCCATAAACCTTGTTTCACCTCATACATGGATCGGTTCCCCTTGTGATGCGTTGCATCTCTTACTAGGATCGGTTCCCCTTCTCCCAGTAATAAGTTCAGACACTCACAACCCGATTATACCCCAGGTGATTACTTAAGATCAGTTTCACTAATAAAATTCATACCAATACATAAGTCAGGACTCATGTGAATGGTTTTACCAAGAACACAAACAAGTCATGAGCGGTTATACTAATCACACATATTGGTAGTTCATAAGATTCAGAATGACGAACATCCCCAAAAACGCCTGGAGATTTCCCTTTCGGTTCACAACATATATCATGAACTTACTTCCTTAAAACAAATTTAAAAACATTGTTTCCTAGGATGAAATCCTCACCTCATACCCATACATAATCACAATAGCATTCATGTAATTATGTCGATGTCTTATATACAAAGTTTAATGGTTAAGCAAGAAACTTCATATTGTATTCCTTCATATTGTGTCTATCTAGAGTGCTCATGCTTCGCAGTTTTATTTTTTCAATATGCACGACTTGAAAGATACGTTAGGGAATGAAACAGTTCAAGTAAAATATCACTTACCTCAAGTGGAAGGATGATGTTGTCGTTGTATCTCCGTACTTCTTCACTTCTTCAAGTCTTCGCAATACTTGTAATGTCTCGCCCTAATACTTTCAAGCTATCCTATACGAAGTTGACTCTAGTATATTTAAATCAAGCGACTCTTAAATGAGTTTTGGTTCACTAAAATATAACAACCAAACTTGACATACCAACGCTTGGTGGGTTCAACCGAGAAATGCTCTAACAAAATCTTAATAACTTTTTTGTAATATTCTTATTTGTACTTATTACGTAGATAATTCAAAGAGCTTTCCAAATATACTAGTTTTGCAAAAATCCGGTATGTATTTTGAAAGATATCAAGTTTTAAAAAATTTAGATCTAATTTAAAAAAAATGGCATTCATGTAAATATATAATCATTAGTTTAATATACATGTTTACCCTTGAATATATATGCATAGTAAAGATTGATATTTAAGGTCATATTAGTAATATCAAGGTGACACCAAACTATTATTTTTTTTGTGACCAACCAAAAAAGGGGTCTTTTCATTATTATAGTATAAGATAAGATAAGGTAAGATAAGATGATTACATTCATTATACCATTCCAATGACATTATGTTTGCGCTAAGCTATATCTATCTATCAAGTTCACTAAGGATGTAACATTTGGTCGAGTATATTATGCTAAGTACAATAATGCGTCTATTATACTTTGATAAGGCGAATCTCCCAACATATCTTCGTCATCTTCCTTTAGACGAATTGGTCATTTACTTACATTTGAACCTCGAATAACCATGGGAGTGCTAGCAGGATGCATGTCCTTGTTAAATTGTCTGAAAACTTTAGACTTATGCAAACCGGTGGAATAATATACCAAAAGCTCCATTTTCAATCGAGCTTTCCCCAGATTTCTCATCTCAAATTTGGATTTAAAGTAGCTTGTAGGATCCCTTATTTCATCAAGAGCACCCATCATGTCTATACCATCATGAATACGTAAGGAAAATACCTTACATGTCTATCCCATCCAAATCAAATACCCACTTAGACGGTTATACCACATTCACATGATTCTGTCATTCCATAAGTGAATGTCTAGTCTAATTGTAAACACACTTTGTGGTCTAAAGTCACTTGGTTTGTATAACAAAAGGTTATCATGACATTTTTTAAACATCTTATATCTCTTGATTCTTTCAGAGATATGTAATAACCACATACACATACTGAATTTCAAGCCATTTTTAAATTACCAAGATAACTAAGTATAGGAACTCTATAATGTTCATTACAAGAGGACAGTTCTAGGGCTTTGTGAGAAACCTCGCGCCAAAATGCGAGTATTGATACTTTGAGACTTCATTCTTCCTACTGTGTTCTATGACAAATAATCATGTATATCCCATAGGCTTTACACTTGGTTGGTTAGCACCACCACACCAAATACCTGTATATTTATCAAAGAGCCAAGTTCTACCTGGATTGTGTAGGACAAATATGCCATTTGTTGACACTAACCAATAAGAAGCACGGTTCGATCTCGTCATGCTCTATTTTCTTGACCAACTATATGTATAAAAATAATCATTAATATGCTCGCATGATCTTTCCATTGACTCGTGTGTGTTATCATAATACTTTAGGATTTCATTGTTCTCTAGAATCATTAAACTTCGGAGCGTCCTCCAGTATTAATTCATGGACATAGCGAGAGACAATTAAATGAGATAATTTCATTAATGATATAAATAAGTTGTGCCTTATTCACCCACTTCCTTCCTAGGTGGGGATTGATCGAACCAAGTGGTCTCTCCAACTTCCTTTATGGATCCACGGCCTCAACTACACTTCCACTAAGTGTAGTTGCAACACCTTAGTCTATGGTTAATATCCCTTATTGAGGATTTGTAACCTTGCAGGTAGGTTTGCAGCTGGTATGTATAATCTCATCACTTTAGCGACATCAATCAACATTCTGAAAATTGATTATTCTATGTCACTTCACATTTACATTTGTGGAGTACAAGAATCAATATGAGACATAGTGGGAACATACCACGATAATTCCTGTCGTTCCCTTAGAAAATACTTTTTCTTATCTCCCCCTAACGATGAGAAGACTATCTCATTAAAATGACAACCTGCAAATATAGCAGTAAGAGATCTCCTGCCAAAAGTTTTAAAATTCGAATAATTGTTGAGAACTTATTTCCAACATAACTACTTAATAGTTTTGAACACGCATGATAGTACGATTTGGAGTCATAATGGCACCTATATAGTGCAACCAAAAAAGTGTAAGAACATGAGTGTCAGGATTACATCCAGTTACCAACTGGTACGCAGAAAAGGTTGACTAATATTGGGTTCTAAAACGAAATAAGTAAAGATGCGTGTAATATTGCACATCCCCAAAGCAATAAAAGGTAGGTTGGTACGCATAACCTATTCCTTATACATCATCTGTAACATTTGATGGTAGTCTGTGCGAGATCATTGGGTATAAGATGCTTTACAATGATCATATTAAACATGCAATATTCATCAAATCCTTTTGATGTACACTCGCTAGCATTTATAAGGTGTGGTGAGCCCTTACATGTATAATATGTGCTAGTAGTTTTTCAAACACAAAATTTCTTGGGAACTATAACTAGTCCAAAATTTCAAAACATCCACCAGAGCCATGAGTCACTTTAATGGTCCGCATTCCGTATGGATATTTTTCTAAATATCACCTTGTTTTCTTTGTAATGTGGATTGTTAACCATTTTCATCTTAGGATGGTCTCGATACTGTAATATTGAAGGCTTTATAAAAATGAGTGATATGCTTTCTTATTTAACAGCATAATGGGAAGCGGGTGGGGGGGGGGGGGGGGTTGTTGTTGTGCATTTATTACTTTAGAAAGCACTGTTGAGACATATGCCATCACTTCGCATTCTGTTAATCATTTTCCCGTTGTCTCGTTCACTCAATAAAGTGATACATGTATGAGCCCTTTCAAAACAATCATCATGTCACATCTAGTGATTTACATTTCACCAAATTGACTCATAAAGTTTCTCTAATAATATGCTTCCTTTCATATCCATTAAAGACAATAAAAGATGTAATCAATTACATTTTCATCACTGTGAGTTTCCATGTGATATCCACTTGCATGGATTTCTTTGGAATTTAATAACGTGTGATTATCGTTCGGTACATGTAAAGATTTTGTGACGTCTTTGTTTTATCTTGAAAACAAATTTTGAGCAGTGCTTCGCTCGATGATCCAATTATCGTAGTCACATTATAAGGAATTAGGTCAAGAACTTGTGTATATTCCTTAAATTAGTGGGAGAAAAAACACTATCAGTTAGACATTGAGTCTACATAGATTTAGTAAGTGGTGTGGCCTTATTGCGTAAAAAAAGTGGGATTCAACTTAAGTACTTTAGAGTGAATATATGTTACGTTTCAGGAGGAATGATATATTTTTCATCCAGATATATCTCAAGTGCATGCTTTAGAGAATTTATGTCTCGTGGGAATGATGTTCTTTTCATTCCATAAGCGAGGATATTGGTTCTAGTTCAAGTAAATAGTCAATTGGCCAGACAAAGTTCTTCTTGTCATTAAAGTTGATGTCTAAAACATATCTCCTCTAGAAATTGGTTGTTACTATGATACACGTATTACATTGCACATACCAACACCTATAAAAAAGTTCATTTCCAACTATTTTACATGTTCTAGTATACCAATATTGGTATGATTTAGCACGTCTAACCCTCCGTTCTTCGAGGTTCTTTCCATATTTATCCTTGGCACAATTACCTCAAGTTGAGAAATTTATGTATCCTAATGTAAACATTGTTGTTTAAGAGAATCTCACATGCCTCCCATCCACTTACATCGGGTTGAATAGCTTACTAAAGACCATGAATCTCTTGTTAACATACTTCAACATCTACTGTTACTTTAATGTAATGGATGAAGTTGAAAAGATAGAAATGGAAAGATTTTTAATGACTCATGTGACCTTTTGTAAAGCCCTTGTAGACACAAATGACTTATGTATCAGAGGTTCCTTAATGGCGCTCAAGTACACTTGAGTCCAAAAGGTCAAATTCTAATCGAGTTGGTTTAGTAAAAACCTGGTACACGGTTTGGTCAAGGCCCGGTCCATTGGGTTGAGTAGGTCATTGTTAACAAAATTACACATCTATGGTCCATTATATATGAATTACTCAGACCCATTGATAATAAACTTGAAACTATTGTCATAGAGGCCCAAATATATTGTTAACCCTAAAATTGGAAACAAATTTATGATGAAATTTTTATAGTAGATTAATAATGATGTTTCGACAAACATACTAAAATTTCAAAGACATCCAACGTCTACATAATAATATATATTCAGGACACCATATGACTTTTATAATTTATGTTTCTGTGGACACATCAGGAAATATCACGTACTTTGGAGTACTTCCCATGGTTGGATCTTTTTTAAATATTTACAGTGTGTCCATAAGGAAAATATCTAAAGCATGCTAAAGATACAGAATAATCCAACGGTTTGAATTCTAAATATTTAATTATTATTACGCCGTTACAAATTAGGGTTTTTCTGAACATAGATAGTTTCATTAAATTTAGATTTCGGAGATCGCATCATATTCTGATTTGATAGAAATTTGGATATAGTATGTAATAAGTAATTGGGTTGAACATATTCAAATTTTGTGAAAATCTAACGGTGAAATCTCCATGTTTGACAATCATATATCGTGGAAACCTAAAAAATACTATGAAAACGAAATTCTTTTGTTAAAAAGAAATACCTGGTAATGCGGTTCTCGTATGATTGAAAAATTTGCACAGTTGATAGAGTCGTGTTGATAACGTGTTGCAGTGGAATAATAGTAAAGAAGACAAAGAGGCAGTGAAAGAGAGGGATTTCTATTCAATAGAATAATCAGGTTACATGCATATCATATCCTTTATATACATGTAATGGTAAACCCTGAGTATCTAGTTGGACCGCACATCTATGGGCCGTAGGCCATACACCATTATACTAAAAAAAATATTAAACAAAAAAGGTACTTAGACACGACAAAAACAGGAAGAAGGTACAATTTTTTTATCTTAATTATCAATCTGCTTGGTGTGTAGTTAGCTTTTTTGACCTAACTACTAACTAGCCCCTTATAAATAGCAAAGGGAACGATACAGGAATGTAAAAGCATCTCCTCAAATATTAATTAGGAGTAGCCGGTGATTTGAGAGTGAGACGAGATGGGTGATGAGCTTTACAAAATTTCAATGAGAGGTAATGTCAAAGATCTCATGAAGTGGCGAGATAAAAACCCACACATTCCTCTCAATCAAAAATTTACAGCTCACAGTAGAACTCCCTTACACCTACTGCTTTGCACGGCCATGTCAAGTTTATAGAGAAACTTTGGAGTTATCAATCTTACGATGAGAAACAACTTATAATGGAGGTAGACTCTCATGGATTTACTCCTCTTCACTTGGTTTCTGCAAGATCAAGCCATATTCTTTTGGTGAAAAAGTTGTTAGAGGCCAACAAGGATGCTTGTATGCATAAAGATGAAGAGGGGCGAACACCTCTATATTTAGCAGCAATGAAAGATCAAGTCAACATCGTAAAAGAGTTAATCAATGAGAAACCCGAAGCAATTCACATCCGATATGATCAAAATGAGACCATACTGCATGTGTGTGTTAAACATAACAGGTTGGATTCCCTAGTGTTACTGGTAAACAAATTGATATCAGAAGGTGAACAGTCTGAGAACATGGATGCTATTTCCGTCAACTCAACAAAGGATGATGGCAACACAATTTTGCACCTTGCTGCAGATTTGAAGCGATGGAAGGTATATATATATATATATATACTCTAAAATCATCTACATTTATTCATCGGAACCCAATGTTTTTGGACTTAATATTACTAAATTATATTTTCTTCATTTGTGCAGTGTATACGGTATTTAACTGAGACCGAGAACATCGGGATTAAGATAAATACCTTGAACAATAATGGTGTCAAAGCGCTACATATGCTACCAGAAACAGAAAGAGATATTCTTGAAACTAGCAGCTATAAGAAAAAGGAAAAAAATATCATCCCAAGATTGGATGAAAGAGAGAGTGAATGCTTTAATGGTGGTTGCAACATTGATAGCAGGAATCGCCTTTCAAGCTGCTATGAATCCACCCGGTGGTGTTTTCCAAGATCACTCTATAAGCAATTCTAGTGATAACCCTATTCTTTTTAGTTATTATCTAGGGGAGGTGGCTGGGTCCTCTAAGTCTAGCAACTTTGATAAATATCTTATCAAAACACTATCTCAAGATGCCAACAATCAGACCCAGAATACGACAGAGATTGTTAAGAGCGCTAAATTTGTTCGGGCTCTGTTAGAAACACTAAAGAATGAATCCTATACGGAGGCTGAGGCTGGTTATGCATATGTGACGAGCAAACACCCTGGTATCGTTCTGGAACAAGAAAAGTGGAATGAAATTGTTACAGAGCATAAACCCAGGTTTGCTCCTTATTTGATACGCTATGCAGGGACACCAATATTGGCGTATAAAAGACCGAGACATTACAGAATCTACATGACTTGTAATGCAATTGCGTTCATATTCTCTCAAAGCATAATCATGTTAGTTATAAGTGGGTTTATTTACGAAAATTCTACTGATCAGCATATCAGGGTTCTCGTGGGAATGATGGTAGTTTCAATCGTGGTTTTGTTCATGAGTTACGCACTTGTTTTCATAAATATGTCTACTCCTTTTTACGAAAATAAGAGTGAATTCAGGGCAGCATTATATGCGACTTGTCCGATCATGTTCATTTGCATGATTTACATTTGGATGAATAGTAGGATGCAGACAGAAATATTAGAGGAAGAAGTCCTAGAGGATTATACACTCGGTGGCGCGTGGAGTCACTTGAAGGCATTCCTGAAGTTTATTCCGGTTTGCCATTTCCTATTTGTCCTAATTTTGTGGAACCCTATTTTCTATTGGTAATATGTTATTCCTGTAAGATGTATTTTAAGAACTTATAATGTATTTTATTAGTTCTTCAGTTTTTGGTGCTAGGCCAAAATCAGTGCACCATCGTAGTTCTAATCAAACAGACTATGGTTCTCTAGTCTGGAGTTGTAATGGGTAAACTTTTTTGAATTGTCGACAGTAGTCCAACTCTGTAATGTATGGTCTTTCTGATTCTGATCTCTGTTTTCGGCTTTGCCTTTTCTCTATAATATATAAAATAAAAATTCTATTAAAAATAAAATAAAATTAATTCTTCTGTTTTATGAATCTCATCATTAATTATTTATCTGTTGGGGAACCTTTGGTCATAAACTCTGTATATTTCTTTAAACTTTAGTTAAAAAGAAACACAAAATTGGTTAAAAAGATCAAAATCAACAATTTATGGTTGAAAATGACATTTAGATTTTGATACTGTTTAAATAGACAAAAATATAAAAATAATAAGGATGTAAATAGTTTCATCCTACCCATTTTTAAATACTTTTTCTTATTTTTAATTTACAGTACGATGCATCCAGTTTCATCCTTGCTATTTTCTAAGTTTAAGTCAGGATAAATTCAGTTTATTCTTGCTATTTTTTTGATGTCCATTTCACCCATATTATTTTTTACTCGTTCATTTAAACCGTGTTTTAAAAATATTTGAACAAATAACCCATTTTCCGAAAAGAAAATATTAGTGGGGTTAAATCTTGTCCGGTATATAGTATATACTAGTGACTCAAAGACGCTAATAATGAGTGACATCACCTAGCTTTTGATTAGTGACATCACTTAGTGCGTACTATAATTAATATATTCAGAAAGTTATTTTCTAAAGCTGTACAGATGCGACGCATATGCAATTTGCAAACTGGAAAAGACTCCTCCCTCACGAGAAAGAAGAAAGCAAAATTATATCTCACGTGGCTCCCCTAGTTAGCAATTCGGAGTACGGGTAGTAGTTCACGAACTAGGTACGGATATGCAATTTGTAAAAGACGAGAAAGAAGAAAGCAAAATGAATTATAGCAATTCGAGGATTTGGATAGGTCGGATTCAGTCAAAAATATGGTCAACGGTTCGTCATTCGGACAATAATTCGGAACGACATATGTACGTGCAAATTCGTTTTATAAATGTGAGTTAAAATTCGTCTTACATATATGATAAATTTATTACGAGACTAACTTTATTTGTATATGATTTATAAGATGGAAAAAACATTTTAGCGTGATTTTTTAACAAGAATTAAACAATTTAATCGCATAAATGTATTACATAACGAGTTTATAGACTTTTAAATAAAAATCAATACATAAAACACTGATTAAGCAACTACCAATAGAAAATTTTAACTGAATAATTGTATTTACATATAAAGTGTATATGCAAAATCAAACGAAAATCAATCAATAGAACTCTGATGAGAGAGTTACCTACGGGAGAACGCGGTTGGGCGTTCGAATCTAGTTCGGATGTATCATTCGGATTTGGTCAATTCGAATATGTTCGAGAATCATTCGTGAGGTCCATATAATCCGGGAACTAGGTTTGGAGTTCACATAGTTCGGAAATATTATTTGGATAAATTCAGTTCGAATACGTTCGCGAATCATTCGGAAATGATTACTAACTGGTGTGGCTCCCAAAAAGACAAGTCCCATGCAAAACAGATAGAATCTTAAATTTCCCACTTGAACAATTATATATACGACTATACGAGACAAAGTGGATAGTACATCATCAACTTGAACGCCCCGGGTAGCTCATTGATATCTCAATTGCTCAATCGTATTCCCAGTACCCACTAATAGTTACGTCTAGATAGTAACCCGTGCGGTGCACCGGGTGGTGGTGCTGTTTTTGTGTGTTTCTATATATTCTTCATCATTCGGTGTTGGTAATTTATTTTTATTTTTTTCGCTTGTTTATGTTTTCTTCTTGTACGTGAATTACTACATTCACCGGGTGCACCGGACCTCCTCATTCGTTATTCAATTTTGTGCTACTTTTTTTTTTTTGACACCGGACCTCAGAGTTGGTAATTGAATTTTGTACTTGGTTGGTGCCGCTATTTTTTTTTTTTTGTACCAGACCTTTTCGTTCGTTATTTAAATTTGTGTGTACTACTTCATTTTGTATTTTAACCCGTGCTAAAAAAACATTAAAAGTAGACTATCAAAACCAAATCATAAGAAAGTTCATTTCTTTTCAGGAAAGTTAAATTTTGCACATTTATTTGATGATAATGAAAGACGAATTCGGTGATAGGAATTCTACACCTTTGTTGAACACCATCAAGGTAACTCTCTGACTGGAAATTGATTTCTTTCAAAACGAAATGGGCAGTTTGCTACATTCGGAGACATTGGTATCCTAGGTATGCATACGCGGGTTCCTGCAAAGTCTCGTTCCATCATCTCTGCTTGCTTCGGTAAGTGTTTCTCCTAGCTAGATGAATTACATTTAGTCGTGCTCCCTTGTAAAGTCCAGTTTTCCGATCTAAATTTTGAAGAAGTACTTCCAATTCCCAGTTGTGTTCCATGATTTGGAATTCCTTGATCAGTTCCTTTGTTGATGTAGTTGAATATGTACTTAGCCGTATTCATTTGCTTACTGTTCGTTCGTAACCTCATATATGTAAAGTTGAGCAAATGCCGGGTCACTACAATCATGCGGTAATAAGGAACCAATCAGGTGATAATTTTGGCCGTTTATTCTGTACGCAAAAGGTGCTAGCTGTACCATCATTGATCAATTTGTCCGTTGAGGCACCTGTAGATGTGAATGCAAACATAGAATTGTATCCTCGAATAAGTTCTCTAAAGTGCGAAGAGCGTGGTCCACCGTTGAAGTCTAAAAGTTCTCTCAAAAATTGAGGTGGGTCTGGGAGTAGTGGAATTTTCACTTTTCCTTTACCACAACATAAACCAAACTCAAGCTCAGTTGTACCCCTGCGTTTAGTTCCTTCTTCCTTCCACATTATTGCTCCACAGTGGGAGCACTTTTCTGTTGGTGGTCCAAAATCACACTTTGACAAATCCATTCCTGGTTGCATTAATCAACAATATTAATGCAAGTCATGTAAGCATAATAACATTGTATGCTTTCCGTTTGTTTCTGGAAAATGAGTCATATGACCATAGGCCATAAAGTGTGAGAGCAATGAACTTGTAAAATATAGGTCTGGCTGAAAAAGACATAAGAAAACTTAACTATATATAACCTTAAATTTAAATTTTATTCTTTATCATATCCTTTTCTCTCTCCTAGTTATTTCTCATTCCAATTTAAAATGAATCACGAGAAAAAAAATGAATCACGAGAAAAATCTTAACTTCCAAAATATAAATCGGATTTCAATAAAATTTATATTTTTGGAAAGGGCTCGAAAATCTCTAATAAAAAGATCCATTGTCGATACGAAATTCGAAGATTTTTTTTTTTTTAAACCAGGCCGGGGATACATTATGCACCTAGGTGCAACTTGGCCAAAATTTATTTTATATAAAAATATGCATTATGCACCCAGGTGCAACCTGGTCAAATTTATTTTCTATAAGAATATACATTATGCACCCAGGTGCAACCCGGCCAAAACAATTTTCCTATAAGAATAAAAAACATATACATTATGCACTCAAGTGCACCTGGGCAAAACCTATTTCGTATAAAGAATATGCATGATGCACTCGGGTGCATCTTGTGTATATCGAGAATAAATCTAGGTTTATCCTACTAATCACCTACAATTATTTATACACAACCAAAATCACTAGTTAATCATCTCGAGCAATATATCCACCACCATTACCATCACATTCACCATCAAAAAATCAACCAAAAACAAGTACTAAGAAAGAAAAATAAGAGGAATAACAAAAAATCAAAAAAAGTATATTTTTCTATCATAATAGATATTGTGCACTCAGGTGCATCTTGTATATTTTTAGAGGTTTATCCTAGTAATCACCTCTCCGCAACCAATGGAAGTTTCGATAATCTCCGCCATTATTTTACGTAAGATAAGTAAATGCAATCTCACATCAGAGCTGAAAAGAAGAGACATCCTTAAAATGTGTAACTAGAAGCTATTAACGACACCGATTGACAACAAAAAGGAATTTCAATTAGCTCATTTCTTATACAAAGTGCAGTCTAGCAATACGACCTTTATAACTTAGTACATCCAATTACAAATCTGCTTATGTCCATTATACATAATAGAAATTGCTCTCACTACATGAACCATTTTCAAATAGCAATACGACCTTTACATCATGATTACATTACAGTTCATTTGCAATTTCTTTCATTGAATAATTGAGAAATCTAATATATGCTAATCCTGATTCTAAGTTTATTAAATCCGCTTCTTTTGATCAACTGGTTCCGGTACCAGCTTTTCATACGACATTTCTGGTCTAAACTAATTCGTTTATGAACTTCAAAATGTTAAAACAATTGTTCAGGAATTTTTACAAACACCGTCAGTGCATTCCAAAAACAACTTATACATGGACTTGTTGGTGATTTTAAACACCAATATTCTACTTCCCTGCACATAATCTAATTCATAACAACAACCGTGCTATTCAGACAGCGTTTTTAAACAGCTTTGGTGGCTAGCTCCCCTACGTGGCAGCCAGATGGACTAAAAACCACTAAAAATAACTGAAACGTTGAATTGTTGAGTTTCATCTTTCCCAAAATGATTAACTCTTTATCAAATATAAAATTAAGTTATCTTCTTCATTCTTCTCCAGTTCTCATCCTCCTCGGTTATTTCATCAGCCAAGAGAAACCTAAATCACCATATGTCCCCTAAACAAATTGATGCATTCTTCCCACTAGGAATGCAAATGAAACTAAATCGAGAATCATGTTCAAATCTTGAGAATTTGAGATACACACCCTTCTGATTGGAGCACATCTCTATTAGCAGAACTATTTGATTAAATCTTTGAGTCCATTTCTGTGGCTTCTTACCCAATGAAGATACCGCTTCCACCGTAATAAAACGAACCCATATGATTGGGTCTTCAGGAATCAAAATCCGACTTTGTCGGCCTTTGTAAAATTCGTGAATCTTCAGATCCTTGATTCTCCATTTCGATCTCCAGGAAGAAGTAAAAGATTTATCTTCAAAGGTGACAGTCGCCATGAAACAGAAACAAAGGATCGAATAATAGAAAAGAGGAACAATTCTCTCTTATTCTCCTCCAAAACAACGAGCAAAATCCATTGAAAGCTAAGAGAATATGCTATGAAAACTAGAGCAGTCGCAGAGAAACTTAGCTGGGAAATGGTTTAGGCCTTTTATCGAATATGTGTTGTGCAATTTCGCTGGTGATAACAATTAAGAACTGTTGTTTATCCTACACAATTCAATCTTCTTCCCCACAAATGACTTCACATTCAACACAAACCCATTCATTATAATCATCAAGAGACTCAAAATCACCCACCAATCTCTCCGTTCATAACTCACACTCAATGGCAGTCACTGCATTTTCTCCCAAATCCTGTTCAAAACAACACCAAACTCAAAATTGAATCGATCCCAAACTTTGTGTTTTGACAACTAGACCTCCAACTTCATAGATTTCTTTACTGTATCTATATTAAGTTTTATTCAATTTCAAAAATCTTGCACATTGAAGAAGAAAGCAAAAAAATTTGATTTTGAAAAAGAAACACTATTTGGGAGCTCGGAGAGAGTAACACTTCGGTTGAATTGGTTGATTGTCTCTCTACTCGCTTTAACTTCATCAATGTCTATGTAAATTTGAAACTCTTCTGACTGATTTTGCACGAGGAAGGAAAAGGAAAACATATAATGTAAGATCTAGAGAAAGAGTTGAACAACAATTATCTCTGAAATCAACCAGTTAATAGTTCTTTTTGGTTTTAGTACAGATAGATGCCACATGAGCAGCTAGCCAACCAAGCTAGCTACAAAGGCTGTTTAAAAATCATTTTCGTCATAACAAACCCATAGCTCCATCATCATTCAATATTCGTGAATATTCAAAAATATCATCGTTCAAAACCACATACAACA
Organism: Papaver bracteatum; assembly: GCA_023529315.1. Classification (NCBI taxonomy): domain Eukaryota; kingdom Viridiplantae; phylum Streptophyta; class Magnoliopsida; order Ranunculales; family Papaveraceae; genus Papaver; species Papaver bracteatum. The sequence goes on along the minus strand of JAJJWX010001109.1, from coordinate 118,014 downwards.
ACAAACTCTATTAATTTCTTCTCTAACTACGTAATCAAGAGTTGGACAAAATCAATTTTGATTTGATCGAAACAAAACTGTAATCAAGGCTATGTATCAAACTAACTTCAGAACACTAGAAATAGAATTAAGCTTACCGATTTGAGCAAACATTTGAGAATAGTTTGATAGTTAACTGAACGTCGATTGCATCAAAAATTTGGAGCTCGTTTTGCTCAGGCATGCATCTCAAAATCAAAACCAAATCAAGATTGGATTTCGTTTCCTTTTTCTCTTCTAGCTGTAGCGAAAGCAATTAAGGGTATACTAGTCAAACATAATTACGATGTTTTTTTTTTTGAAGCATTCATAATTACGATGTTCTAAACCCCTTGGGCAGTATATCCAAACTTGGATATTAGAACAGTATTTTGTGAGTTTATGGATATTAGACTTTGGCATATATTTTACTTGTCCATTAGATCCAAGAATTCAAATTCAATGGCTAATAAACCAAAAAATTATTTCATTTCCGATACTAGTATTGGTAATATATACACTTAGGCTTGGTCTGGTAATGCTTTTATTTTTCCAAAAACATTTTCAAAACCTATATATGTCAATTTTTGAAATTGGTGTTCCATAAAAAAAAAAAAAACCGAAGTGCTTTATCACTTCCCAAATTCCTTAATTTTTAAAAACAACAAAAGCTTAAACTTTGGTCCCACCAAAATTTAATGCCCCTATTTTATTTTGTAAATGAAAAAATTATCCTTAAACATATATATATATATATATATATATATTTTAATTTTTTATATTTTATTCTTTAAATACTATTAAAATTTATTTTCAAACTATTTTATGATACCATTTCATCAAAAATAAAAATAAAAACAAATATTAAAGTCATGCGCAACAATGTAATGACCCCTTGCTCACGAGATTTTATTTTTAATAGGATAAGTTTTGCTATTCAAAAAGGGCTAGCGGCACAGCTTGTCGCTCGCTTGCCTAGTATGTAATTTTTAACTTTGAGCAATAATTGAGTCACAATAGGAAAGAATAAGTGGCGCGCTGTTTATAAAAAACAACTAATTTAGTAATTTTTTATTAAAACTTCTAAATATTAAATAATTACTTAATTTTAGTTAATTTTTTTTTTTTAAAAGTGGCTAAGTAAAATAATTTTTTTAACAATCATAATAATAGTAAAAATTAGTAAATTTAATATTTAATTAAATAATATTTATATCATAAATAACACTTTTAAAGAAATTACACAGAGCTTTTGGTTGGCAGCCTATCGACAAGCTGAGCTCCAACTCCTCTTTGAATAGCGATACCTAAACGATAGTAAATATTGAATTTAATTAAATAATATTTAATAGTAAAAAAAAAAATATTTTTAAACCCAAAAACTATTTTCAGAGATATGTCTGTTTTTGTCATTTGCCACAACAACAATGGTTGAATCTCATATTTTACCAAACACACTTTGACTGCTTTTTTTAATCAACTTTAACTTTAATAAAATTTTTACTAAACGTCAAACTGCTTTTTACTCACAACACAGCACAACAACGCACAACAGAAAAGTGCTTTTATAAAAGCTGCAGCAATACCAAACTAAGCCTTACTAGTAAATGGATACTCTTCATCTGATTCAGGGTCACTGTCTTTATCAATTATAATTGACTCGTCAACTGTTGTTATATCTGCATTTTTAGAAAAAACATTAAGCTGATTGATAACTAATAAATGAATGAAAGGAAAGCTATCTTAAGAAATGTGACTTACCGGGACCAACAATGGAATCATAGACACTTTGATTTTGTGTTTGGCATAAGCGATCAAGTTGATTCTTTCTCAGCCTCATGTGATCAATTTTCATTCTTTTTCGCTTGCGAGTTGTAGTTGTAACTTATCATTGTTGCTTGAATTCTCTAGTACAAGATTTGTGAGAAAAGTGAACATAAATTTCAGTTTAGGAATTGGGTGGAATGCATAACATGAATGTAAACACTAGTACACGCACCATTGATTGCTCTCTTGCGAGAAAGTTTTGATGTATTCGTAGTATATCTATTAGCAGTCTGGGAGAGTAAATTCTTTTGAATTAAGATATCTTTCCTTCGCTATCTATTTTTATCAGGAGTATCCATCCTGTAGTTGCAGGAAATTCTAAAACTACACCATAATGATAATCTATGAAATAATCTAAGAAACCATAATGAAATACTCAATATCTTTTATTAAAACTTAGAACAAATACAAAGAGGATGTGAGAAATCCATAACTTGGAAAACAAATAACTTTCAACTCTCATAAATATCTTATCTTTGTTCACCTAAAAAGATCTCTCCCCACTACAAAGGTATCTCGCTCCTTTTATATGAGTTTACATAGTGGATGACAGCTAACAAAGCCCCTATTTTTGGATCTGGAGCGCGTCAATATCGCATGGACATTTATATTGCTGCACAGTTTCTTCACTGCCGCATAGATCTTCACATTTTTAGTGTGATTTGGTGACATCACTTAGTTCGTCATCTTGAATATGTTGTGTACGTTCGTGTTTGCTTGGCAGTAAAATGATTATTTCGCATGATAACTGAGTATGCGATATTTTACACCCACATTTTTCCTCTTCTTGTATCTTTCTTTTTGAAAGAAAAAGCGGTGAGATAAACCCTAGCAAATTATTTTGCCGCACCAATTCACCTTTTCGTATTCTTTTTGGTTGACACTTTTCCGGGATCTCGGCATGGCAATATACACATGTTATCTTTGCCACTTGCTGTCTTTCACGTCTCTGATAACTGCCTCTTCATATATGTCCGTTCCTAATCAATGCATTGATGGAAAGGTATATCTCGGTAGTAGGGGTCAAATCCTTTACTTACTTCAACACGTACTGTTTTCTTTCTTTTTACTTTCTCTCTTCATATCTTCTCTTTCTCTGCAACTTTCATCTTCTGCTGCTGTTCATCTACTTCTGTTTGATCTTTGATTGTTCTTCATCATTTTCTATTTCGCGTTCTCTTCCTATCACTATTTTCATTCTCTTTTCACTTTTCCTTTCAAACTCTATTGTTTAACATCATCATCATCTTGATTAATCTTTCACTTTTTTCCCATTCTAAAAATGTCCCCTAAATCCGTCTGGAAGAATGTTAAAGAGTTCAACAGATTAAAAGTTGAATTCGAGCATAGGGGTTTAACATTATCAATTACTTCCGGATCAGAATCTACTTCTGCGGTTAAATCTAAATGGTTTTCGTTTGACCAATGGAATGATCAGAAAGTTATTATTTCGCTTGGGAAACTTCTTGATGGTCGTCCCATCCCTCTTTATAACCCTCATATTCCTCTGTTTTACGAGCTTTTATCTGATGCGAGGTTTTCGTGCGGTGTATTCCAGTTGAGCGGTGATTGTATTAGGATAATGACGCTCGTCGTGCGGCTGGGTTGGAATCTTCTTATCCCTTATGGGAGAAACCTTATGTCAGGGAAGAATACACAGTGGAGAACTTCTTCTTTCATTATGATGTCGTCATTGTAAAGAACGAACAATTTCGCTGGGGAGTTCGCTTGTCGAGAGCGGATGGTATCGCAAAGAACCAAAGGATCATGCGGGACGTTGACTTTCACAATCCGGCCAACACCTCTGCGCGTATTTCAAAGGATATTCGTTGGGGTAGCATATCCTATTATTCTTGAAGGTCCCTACATTACTAGTAAGGGTGCTGATGGTTCAATTCTTCCTTTCCCTGAGAAGTTTTCCGCTTACAAACCTTGGGAATTTATGTGGACTGAGAAGCACAATGTGGTATATGTTGATTTTGAATTCGCTTGTTTATTTGTTTCTTTTTTCTTGACTTTTGTTTCTCTCATTATCTTCTTTGATTCTCAGATTGAGAAGCAGAATAAGAAATCCAAGAAGATTAAGAAGGCTAAGAAGAACGCGTCGGAGGCGTCAAAAGAGAGTATTTCTTAGTGAACCAAAACTCATTTAAGAGTCGCTTGATTTAAATGTACTAGAGTCAACTTCGTATATGTTAGCTTGAAAGTATTAGGATGATACATTACAAGTATTGCGAAGACTTGAATAAGTGAATAAGTATGGAGCTACAACCAAAACATCATCCTTCCACTTGAGGTTCGTGATATTTGACTTGAACTGTTTCATTCCCTAACGTATTGGGATAGATACTCGATGAGCTTAAACAGGTTGATTGTTATTGTTTTTTTCGGGTAAAATTCTTTTCGGGTTTGCTTCGGATCTTTTTATTTTTCTTAATAACAAGTATCTGATGAGCTTAATTTCACATCTGATTACCACTGGAAATTGATTCTTGTTTTTTTTTTTTTTTTTTAGGTTGATTGTTATTGGCTTCCTCCCTTTTTGTCATTCAGAGGGTTAGCAAAGGAAAACAGCATTTCAAGATAGATCTCACACCATTTCGTGAAGGCTAATCTTGAATTCATGGGAAAAGGTTAAACAAAACAAGCGAGCAAGAAGGTCAGGCCTCTTTAAGAATGCAATTTTATTTTATATTTTGAGTTTGGGGATACAAATCATTGGAATATTTAGTCACAGAGAGGTGACTGAGGTGGTTAGTTAGCATTACTATGTTGTACAAGATTATGTAATCTATCTAGTAACCATGTATTCTACCTGGATGGAATATGTTGTTCTTTATCATTTGGTTCTTTAGTAAACTATATATGACTGAATTTCCTAATTAGTTGGAGGGTGGAAGAGTTGCTAGTGGAGGTCTTCGCGAATTAATACCATGTATAGCAAGGACGTCAGTTGATGTGGGGGTGGATGGTATCTTTATGGAGGTATATAT
>JAJJWX010001109.1:0-113154 GCA_023529315.1 Papaver bracteatum | reverse complement strand
TATATATGGAACTTGCTACTATTCGTCAAGAGTTAGAAGATTGGAAAAATAGGTATGATGACCCTTTCTTAAGCCACATGGGTAGTGTAATGTTGCTCAAATACAATAAATATTGGGGAGATTACAAAAAGATGAATTCCTTGATGTTAATGGCTATACTTCTTGATCCACGAGAGAAAGTAGATGTATTGATTGTATCTGTCGAATATTTAGTTGTGCATTATGACCGTGAAATGAAAAAAAGAATGGTAAAAGATTGGGTTGATGATGTTTTACACAAATTTGAGGAGCTGTACACATCTTATAAATCTGAATATCTAAACAATGGAAGTATGGCATCTTCAACAGAGTCTGTAGGTGACACTAATTCTACCTCTACTCAAAACAATTCGTGTTCTGCAAGTTCTGGTTCCAGCAAGGCCAAGTATATGGAAGGAAGATATAAACGCAAGAGTCAATTGAGTAATGTGGAGGATCACGAGAGATCTGAGGTGGAACAATACTTGGCTGAACCAATCTACTCCCCAACCAATGTGAATTCTTCTTTTGATATATTACAGTGGTGGAAGGTTAATTCTGCGAGGTTTGACATTTTGCCACTCATGGCTAAGGAAATATTTGCTATTCCCCTTTTTTTCCGTTGCCGAATCAGCCTTTAGTACCGGAAAAAGAATTTTGGATCCTTTTCGAAGTTCCATGAAGCCTAGGACAGTTGAGACCTTAATTTTATTACAAAATTGGTTACGTACTCCCATTGACATGGATTCTTCTAGCCTTGGAGTGGAGGATGAGGAGATTGATATTCTTGAGTTGGGTATGTTACTTTTAATACTTTATTGGTTCCTTTTAAGTTTATAAGCTGATGTCTAACATGTCTTGGTAGATAATTACTTTTTGATTTTCTTTTTTAGTTAATAAGCTGATGTCTAACATGTCTTGGTAAATAATGACATAAACTGTTTCTTATAGAGAAAGATGCGTCGATACCTATTAGGTTTCTTGTAGATCAATGACATGAACAGTCTGTCATGAAGACTGATTTCTTTTTACTAATGTTTGTTGCAAACTTGCAGAGCTATTTGGTGACCTTGCTACTTCTTCCATCATCGTAGATGATGATTGATTCACAAGGCGATGGCTAAGTTTACTGTTGGGGGTAGAACATCCATTGATCTACAAGCTTTATACTGTCTTTTGAGCTTTGAACACATTTCTATGAAATGTAATGTCTTTTGAGCTAACGAGCCTATGAACTCATTTCTTTTTATTATTGTTATTTGTTAAGCTTTATCTTTCTCCACTGTAAACACTTTTAAATTTTTAATTGCATGTTGCCTAAAACTTAGGGTTAAAAGGCAAAATGCCCCAATTTCGGGTATCACCTTGTTAAAATGCCCCGAACGTTAAAAAAAAAGTCAAAATGCCCCAAAACGTTAGTTATGCCGTTAGCCAGAGTTAAGAGGTCAAAAATGGGGCACATGTGTACCGCACGTGTGGTGATATTACGTTTATATCCTTCATGTCTAGATTCAACGAATCTACGACACACGTGACTCGCACATGTCATGTAATTTTACCAACTTGGGTACTTAAATTTCTGAAAATTACAAAATTGTCCTAAATGATTGGATTGCGACACGTGTCCAAGGCAATGAAACAGACGATGATGATTCCGACCAGTTGGCGATTTTTTCCGTTGGTGTAACGACCATTTTTACCCCACCCCGTCTTATATATTGTGGTCCTCTAAAAACAAATTTACAAAAGATATGAGGTTTCTTCATCACCATTAATGGCTACCTCAAGCTCAAGCACTAAAATGCAGGAATGTGAATGTGCAGTGAAACAAACCATGAATCCATGGATTGTCCTTGGATTTACTCACGATGTAAACTAGTTCCTTGTAATGGAATTCGAAAGCTTCTAAAGGTAAAAGATGGTGTCAATTCAGGGAAGAAATTCTTTTCTTGTTCTAATCCTATGTGTTCATATTTTCAATGGTTTGATGAAGCTCTTTGCTACAATAAAATCCATAGCACCTCGCTTTAATGGAGGTTGTGTCATGCTTGTCTTTCGGTGATCACAGATTTCTGTCGATCGTCCTTGGTCACAGACCTTGTATCAACCCCAAATGCCATTCAACTAAGGTGAGGATGTTAAATATAGCTCAAACATCATGGGATTATGGTATTGGGTACCTAAAATGCAGAAGTGTGAAGATTTCAATGGGTTTCGATGCAATCTTTGTGGAAAAAGAAAAGCAATTTGAAAATTCTGAAAATCAAATTTGTGCACAGTTTAAAGATAAAGTGAAAATAAAGTGCAAAATTAGAAGTTAACTCATGTCAACAAATTTAATGTAATAGATTGGAATATTTTCTAAATGTAATGTTAGTTTGCAGTTATCAAATAAAAGCATCACTGTCTCCATACTTTTAAAACCATTATATTCATAAAGAAAATATTGTCATCACTCTTAAAACATAACTCACTACTAATATGTCTGCCATTAAAAACTTCATAAGTCTAGAAATTCTAAAAGAAATAAGGGAAAATAGAAACCCAACATTTCACATAGGTTCTGATATTACTGATATTTAGAGTTAGGCTTTCTAACCCTTTTTGATGGTGGTTCACAAAGGTTGATTGTTTGGCTGGAAATGTTGACGACACCATGATAAATCTGGTTAAAAACAGGCAGATGAAGGTGTAGAAGAAGTAGATGGATGTGGTACCTTCCTTTTGGGTGCAAGTGGAGGAGGATGGTGCGCTTGTCTTCTTACCCTTTTTCTGGGAAGCAGTGAAGAAGTAGATGGTGTTGTGGCGTTGCTTTGCCCTTTGACAATGGTGCAGATGTTGCTTTCTTTGATGCAGATGTTGTTGCGTAGTTGGTGCAGACAAGGCCTTCCTCATCTTCTTTGTTGGTGCAAAAGAGTAATACAAAACTCATCCCCATTAACAGAACACTCCATTCTAACTCCTTTCTTCTTGGGGTTAGACCCAACTGGAGGACCTTGATAGGTTAGGATGTTATGATCAAGACCTTTACATACACTGCACTTTGTTACTCTTTTGCGAGGCTTGTTCTTCTCATACCAGGACTTCTTTCTTTTGACACAAGGTCTTCCTCTATCTCTCAATCTGTGTGGATGTATAATGTTGATATCAGTCTGCAAACAAAAGAAAGTTAGGGTTAGTATACTTTAAATGCACAGATCTAGAGAATAATGAAAAAAGTAATGATACAATAAAGTAAAAGGACAAAAGTAGATAGCATTATTCAATAAAAAGATTCTGAAAACAAAAATATCAGACACTAGAAAAAGTTAAAGCATTTGAGATGTAGACAAACCTTATTTTCATACTCATCAATGTCCCCCAATGGGGTTATTGACCATGAGTAGGTGGTCCTATAGAGGTCAACAGTGTAGTACTTTCACAATACCTGCACATTATTGAAGCAATGCAATGATCAATATTCAATTTAAAAGAGCAAACCACAACAACATTATTGATGTAAATTTACTTACTGGGCCCAATCAGGATTCAAAGGGAACAAGGCTTTTACAGCATGTAGGCAAGGGAACTGCCTCAACTGCCACTGTCTACATGTACAAGTTTGTTGTTCTACTTTTACCACAAAAACTTTTCCAGTAGCTTTGTTGGTCACCTCATACACTTTTAGCTCTTCAGAAGGAACACACTCATAGTTACCTCTAAGATTGGACATCACCTCAATGAGATCCTTTCCAAACAGAACAATATCACCCAATTGCCAAGTTAAAGCAAGCTTTCTTCTATTTGAAAAGAGCACCATCACCAAGTGTGTGTACATATCAACCAACTCAGTGAGAGGCTTGTCTCTGATCTTAAGGGCCATGTTATTAAAACTTTCTGAAAAGTTGGAGTAGATGTGTTCACAAGCAACATCATGAGGAAACCATGATCTAGCCCAAGACTTTGGCTCTGCATCAATCAGTCATTGGTATGCTTTGGGATCTATCCTGCCATTTCTTGCATGGACTCCTAGAAAATATGTAGAGTATCTAAGTTAAATCATTTAACTAAACACATGAAAATTCATTCATTACTATTGGAACATGACAATTCATTCATTATATTAAAACATCATATATACATTACCTCCCAGTGTTTATACTTGTATGCCTTGGCATCCTCCCAAATAAGGTATGTTAGTCTTGAATTCCTGAATCCCTTGGTCATGAATTTCAAGTATAGATGCCTGAAAAAAACAACAAACAACCCAAACATTAACATAGATACAATTACAAATGTGTGAATAAGGAAATAAAATCATAAAATCCATTTACCTTAGGGCAAGATCTATGATTGGACAAAGGAAACAACCTTTAACTCGATTCCAAAAGATGCCCTTCATTCATCGTAAATAAAGGTAAGTCCATCCATATCTCGAATCCTTTTCCTCAATTCTTTCAACATCAGAACCAGTTTTCTTCAGTTTCACATGTAGTAATCATCACACAAATTGGAAATACTCCATTCGACCATCTATACCAGTGGCTGAAAGCATTGCACCACCTAGCTTACCATTTAGGTGAGCTCCATCTAAGCCAATTACCTTTCTACAACCATTCAAAAACCCCTTTATCTGTGCATCATAGGCTAAAATGATAGACTCAAATCATTATCTTCACCCTCTTTGGTCCAACTGAAATGACCTATGTTGTTTGGGTTCAAAGTAGCAGCTGTGAGCAGCTAGGGTGCTTTTGTGTAAGAACTCTCAAAAGTTCCCTTCAACTCTGCTAAAACCAATTTCTGTGTACACAAATAAACCAAATATTAACATTTCACACATATAGACAAACCAACTATTAACATTTCACACATACAACAAGTTAAACCAAAAATAACTGAGACAAGCATTAAAAACATGGAAACTTACTCTTGCATCATTGGCAACCCAATATGGTATGTCAGTTTGCAACTTCGGACTAATGATCTTCTTGGCTATATGATCTGCCTTGTCCACTGGTGAACCCACATCCATAGTCTTCAACAAATACTTGGCTACAAATTTTGCATTGCATTTTCTGCTGTGGTTTGCATTGAGATTTTTACAAGTGTGTTTCATGTTACAGTCTCTTACTTTGATTGTGCCTTCCTTTGGACAAAGCCTTGCATTCACTTTCCATTCACATCCTTGGGAATCCTTGTTCACACAATATGCATAATGTCTAGTCCTATCTCCCTTCTTCACTTTAAAATCCCTATGTTTCAACACTGAATATTCCCTTAAATGATCTCTATAAGCTTCTATGGATCCAAAAGCCATACCCGAACTTATTTCCCCAGGATCAATTTCAGGAATGTTTTCATTTATCATTTCCAGTCTTTCTTCTTCCTTTAAATGTTGTCCAAATTCATGTTCCCACTTAGTTTCATCCTCTTGGGTGACATCATATATGGGAACCAAATCATGTGAAGTTTCATTCACTAGTGCATTCTTCTCTTCATAATAACCACCTTGATTGAAATCTTCATTACAATCATCATGCTCATTACCAACATCTATACCCCTAGAACACAAAGACACCCAATCTTCATAAATAAACTTTTCTTGTGTTTCTTCATCTTCACTTTCATCTTCACCTCCTCTCGCTTCTTCATCCGCATGTTCCTTGAATAGAAACTCAGGCCTATCATCGGATGACACTCATCTCCAGATGTACATTAGGCAAATTCACCTGTCATCTTCAAACCCCTGTTCTTGGTTGTCTGCAATAGATGCTTGTGTTGGAATATCTCCATACCCCTGTTCTTGGTTGTCTGCAATGATGCTTGTGTTGGAACACCTTGCTCTTCATGCACAAAATCAAGTCTTGTTGGTCTCATATTAGGCTTCTTAACATGGTTGTTATCCTGTTTATTAAGTCTTGGACTCCTCCTAACCCCGAACCCTTTTACTAGCTAATTTCTTCTTCACCGGACTTATCACCTCGGTCATACAACTAACACCACTAATACTAGCAAGTTATCACACCCAAAACCCCATTCTCTTTATTGTAGAATAATTCTTGTAATCCACAATCTTACAAAATTGCTTTGATTTGGTTTCCCTTTCTTCCAAAATGACTGAAACATTTCTTCATCTTCACACTTATCACATGCATTCCCATCAACATCATTAAATAAAAACAATTCAAGTGCAGGATCCATACCTTGTTCATTTACCAACCTTTCCTTTATCATAGCCATGAATTTGTCTCCACTTGTACCATTTTTACAATCATAAAAATACATGTCCTTAAATCTCCCACCTATATCGCTTATCCGAAATCCCTATCTTCAATAGCCATTCTAAACATTGAAACACAAAAAAAAAAAAAAAAAAAAAACGATCAATAATCATGATCAAAACTACAAATACAAAAAATAAACAAAATAGAATCAACATTTTATAAACCCTAATACATAATTTTGGTATACCCACATCCCTAATCTCTGAAAAAATGAAATTCTCAATGGATTCTCAATTTTATAAACGCTAATTCTATAACCCTAATCAGTTATAAACCCTAATAAACCCTTTTCATAGAACAATATAACCCTAATCAGTTATAAACCCTAATTCTATAACGCTAATTCTATAACGCTAATTCATAGAACAATATAACCCTAATCAGTTATAAACCCTTTTCACAAAGAAAAAAATACACCTAATTTCAAAAATTGAAATTCCCAATTTTATAAACCCTATTTTTTTTTTAAACATAGATTCAAAGCAACGACATCGGAAATACTATATAACGATCAACAGAGGTCAAAAAACCATTTCAAATTTAGATTACTCACCTTTTTCAAGAAATTTTACTGATTCAGTTCTTCACACCATTAGCAAACTATCTCGATATGTCTCTCTGTCGACCTATCTTTCTCGATCTCGTCAACCTCTCGACCAATCTCTCTCGATCTTCAAAGTTTAGTTTAGTATTCCCCTCCCTCCTCGAAACCCATCTCAATCCCTCTAAATCCATCTCTCTCTACCTAACTTTCTCTTTTCGTTTTTTAGTTTCGTGGATGAAGCTCGATGAAGATAAGATAAGCCTTTTTTTCACACGTACGGGTTCACACGAATTATTAGGAAGGGTAAATTTGAAATTTAACTCGGGTGTTGACTAGTCAACATGCCCCGATTTGACCAGATATCTCCCGCTTAATGCATAACTAACGTTTTGGGGCATTTTGACTTTTTTTTAACGTTCGGGGCATTTTAACAAGGTGATACCCGAAATTGGGGCATTTTGCCTTTTAACCCTAAAACTTAGACATGGGGTCAGATTTTAACATTTTTATGAGTTACAGAGTACAGACTATAGTCACCGTATGATTATGTTGTATGACAGGTTAACCCGCCACCCGCCCGAATTAACTCGCTGAAATGTGGGTCGGGTGAAAACCTACCCGTTTTAATGTTGGGTCGACTACGGGTGATAGCTTCAAATACCCGCCATCGTGTGGTAGGTGGCGGGTGAGTCCAAAACCGACCCACCCGACCCAATGTTCACCCCTACTTCCAACTCATGTTCTATGATGCACCGATACTGATACGGGGATACTGATACGGTGACACTGATACCATGACACTGATACATGGATTCGTCAATTTTCATAAAATGGGGATACGGGATACAGTGGGATACGTGTATTTATTAATTAAAAAAATAAAATAATAATTTATTCTCCTAAAAAATCATAAGATTAAAAAAATCAGATAGATACTATTTTTAAAATTAAAGTGAGCAAACATTAAATTTTCAGCATTTTGGATTTCAGTTTTACTTATGTTAATTGAATAGATAAAATCATATGTACTTCGATTTCTCTCTAAACAACATGAAGAACATGACTGCCCAATAAGCCTTAAAGCTAGCTTTTTCTAACACCGTTTTTTTATTAAAGAACCATAAAAATAATTACGCTTAGATATAATTATTCGATAAGTTCATGAGTACAAATATGTATAAATATTTAGATTTTATGTATAAATTTGTAAATATATAGATTTTGTATAAAAAAATAAATGTTAGATTATAGCAAGTATCGCTTCATAGAGTATCTGAGAGGTATCCCAGAGTATCCCATACCCTTTTTGTAATTAAAAAAAGGTGACACTTTAAATGGAGTATCTGATACGTATCTCAAGGTATCCCCAAGTATCTCGATCTTCTCTTTATCGGATACGTCACCAATTTTGAAGTATCCGTGCTTCATACCTCATGTTGCTTTTAATTAATCACACTTAATATGTAAATTCCATTGATTTAAAAAAATTGGGACTACTAATTTAACCCCGTGCAACGCACGGGTGCATACCTAGTAACTTATTGTTACAACTCATCATTAGCACAGGCCCATTATTATTAGAAACGTGTTCAGTTTTGTTTGTTTCCAAATTTACCGAAAAACATATAAACCCTAAAAAGAAAAAATTACTTCAGCGTCGACCCATATTTTGATTCAGAGTTCTTAAATCGTGGTGTTTTGTTTTCATTTGAAAATTTAATAAAGCACACGATAAGCATATAATCGCAAGGGAATCAAATAGACGACTTATTATTGCATACCATTAACGAACAACCATGAGTTCTAAACGCTTGCTTTAGATGCCAACTATAAGATTTAATTTTATAGATAATTAATTTAGGATCGTTGAACTTCATGATTATCACACAATAATATACGAATAGAGGTTATGGAAAATACCTTGTAGCGTTAATCCATCATCCGTAGTTGATTAACCAGTGGTAGCCGTAATACCTTATGGAGGTCTTGGTTTCTCTCTCTTGACCTTAACCGTAATGAGTTGGTAATTTCTTGGATACAATTGTAATGATTATTGTTTCCCTTTCATAGGTAGAGAGAGGACCAAGTTCCTATGGTTTTAGTATTAGACATTAGATTTCGACCGTCCATCAAGGAAGAGCATAAATAGGATACTAACTCCTTATATAAACCATAGATTAGATATTTTGGAATATAACCAGATTCTCACATGGGACCAATAAAGTTAATTAATCTCATTTGAAATTATCTTACATAAGATTGCTTACATCAAGTGTTGATACATCACAGATGAAAAACATGATAAAATACAAATATGTTATATCACAACTAAAAAACATGAATTTCACCAACAAATTTGATGATATTTGAGGAATGTCCAGTGAATTGAAATTCTGCCATTTTGATTTGAATAATTTATCTTCTTCATTGTCTTCTTCAATAAGATAAAATTGTCCCAAAAGGGAGTAGTACGCACACAACATAAAAATCACGATCACTTCAGGTAGCCATGGATCTTCATGGAAATGTAGTATTCCTTCATGCCGATGTGAGTCGCCGTTGTTGATGTAATTGAAACGATTATAGCAATCGAATGAAACACATGTTGGGGGAGGCTTACGAAATCCGAGCCGCTATGCGCAATACGAAACCTACACGAGCAATAAAACACAATGCGGAAATATACAAACTTTGACGATATAGAAGCAATCACACAACACCGGCAATTACGTGGAAAAACCCCTCCAAGGTGAAGGGTAAAAAACCACGGGCAAATCTTCCACTATAACAATAATGGGTTACACACAATTCTCCCAAATTTGGGGATAACAACAACCTCAAGGTGCCTATAGCACTTGGATATCAATTTGCCTAATTACACTCACCCCTAAGGATGGATCAACAATTCATTCATATATAATATGAGATTCACTATCAATTTAAGAACAAGAAGTGATTTGAGATACTTACTACTAGGGTTTGACAAACCCTAGATTTTTCCCCCTTTGAAGAGATGTGGAAATTAATCAATCAATTCTCCACCACAACAACCAAAAGATCCTTAGCTAAGAACCCTTTCTCCTTCTCTTCAAGATGCTTCAATCTCACCAAAAATTGGTGGTTTAATCTCTCTACCTCACTCACTCTCTTTTCTTCTTCCTCTCTTTTCATCTCTGGGTCTTGCCTCTCTTTTCATCTCTATAGTAACTATGATGACGGCTTTCGGAGCAACTCTTGTAATTGTTCTTAGTGGCAGTAGTATTTCTTGGGCTTACATTCCTGTAACTTTGTTAGCAAGTATCCCGGTCTTGTTATTCGGTTTCTTACAGTTTCCTATCTTTGTTGACATAGTTCTCTCTACTTATGGCCCCGACATTTTTCTTAAGAACAAAGAAGATTGAAGATTGAAGACATTATTCAGAGGGGTTTGTTTCTCACTGTGTTGTGAGTTGTAATGAGAAAACCCTTATTAAGTATATTGGCTTTGTGCTGAACTGGAAGTCTTCGTATTTCTATTTTTGCATGCTTGGTTGATTATTTAACTGATGACATTATTACCTTCCATTTTTAGAATCACGATATTCGTTACATAACTCCCTAAATTAAATCAAGGGTGGAGATTGAAATGTGAAATATGTTGGAAAAAATTACCGGGCTGCAATGGAGATGAATGACAGAAATCTTTTGTGGTTGTACTCAAAACTTTCAAGGCTCTGGTGATTTCTTTTAGACAAATATTTCTACCCTCCCAACGAATTGGCGATTGCAACAGTATGTGAAATACTGCCTTCGTGGATACAATGAAAGCCCTACAACCGAAAATTGGATTCAAGGTTTGCACCCCTTGACCCAATCAAGAACACATGTAAATAAGTTTCTGATGATGCTTTGTAAGAAAGAAGAAAGAAAACAGAGAAAGGGTTTTCCAAGAGATGATTTCGAAATGGGTTTGGGAGATGCTACTTATAGGAGTTTTTGCATCTTATAGGGTTTGGGAGATGCTACTTATAGGAGTTTCTCTTCACAAAGAGATGCGTCTCTTCATCAACAGCCACTGTCTGTTGAATTTAGAATTTTCTGGAAACGTTTTCCAACGTCTCTTCATCAATTGCCATCCAACGTCACACTGGGGGCTACGCCCCCAGGACCCCCTTCGTAGCGCGGTTGAAAATATTCCAACATTCTCCCCTTATTTTCAAAACCATAAAACAAAGTTAAAAAACTTTTAAAACCGGAGCGGCTGCATCACCGAAGTGACTGCCTACGTACCCGGAGTGGGATCAAGCCAACGTAGTTCTAGCACAATTGAGACTAAGCATCATCGTTGAAACCAATACATAAATGATAGGTACCTTCTGGGTTTGAACCTTCACTTAGTGTAAGAAACTCAAAGCTTTATCGATATTCTATGGTGAAACTAGTCTTGAACCAAGAATCCCTTATGACAAATCCGGAGTCTCCACACATATTGATTCCATAAGACATGTGTTCGTAGCCAAGCACTATAAAGGCCTTGTGCTTATATCCTTATTCATGAGTCTTCTTTAGAGAACGGTCTTCTTCTCTTAGGAAACGGCCCACATTTCCATACTCATATAGGTAAGTCTCGAAGGTGTTTCTGCGAGACACCTTTTACTAATCACGGACTCATTAAGGATTTACATCCATCCTATTTTCTTACGTAAAACCAAAGACTAACTTGAAATGGGAAGTTTTATGCTAGTGCTCCATAATCTACAACCATAACTTGTTGGTACCACATTGAACCTTGTTTATCCTTTTCAAAACATAGGTTGGGTTTTCTTTATGGGAGATCAACCTTCCTTCACGGACCTTAGTCCCATTTCATTACATTTTATTGAAGCAACTAAATATGGTAGACTCTTTGTGAATGGGTCTGCCAAATTCCTTTTTGACTCAATAAAGTTAACCGTAACCACTCCCTCTTGAGTAGTTGCCTAACCAATTGGTGTCTCGAGACTCGCATGTCTACACTTTCCATTATAAGTCTTATTAGAGACATTATAGATTGTAGCTTGATTATCACAATTAATCAAAACTCCCGGAGATGGCTTCTTCCAAAGTGGAATTTCCATAAGAAGGTCCCTAAGCCATTCTCGCCTCTTTACATGCATTCGTTAAAGCTATCAATTCTCGACAACATTGTTGAATCGGATATACAAGTCTCTGCTTTCTTGAACTCCAAGACAAAGAAAGACCTCCTAAGGTAAAAATCCATCCGATGTCGATTTGGACTTGGATTCTACATTGTTCCAGTTAGCATCTCTCGTAACCTTCCAATACAACTAGGATAGCCTTGGTAATGCAAACCAAAATCAATTGTTCCTTTCAAGTAAGCCATAACTCGGAAACCGCTTTCCAGTGTTCGAACTGGATTACTTGAAAAACGACATAACACCCCCACCGCATGGGCTATGTCCGGTCTTGTGCAATGCATAGCATACATAAGACTCCCAATAACACCGGAATACTCAAGTTGTGCATGAGTACGACCGGTGTTCTTCTTTAACTTGATAGTATGGTCTAAAGGAGTAGGTCTTTGGATCGTCATCAAAGTGATCATACCTTTTGAGAAATTTCTCAATATAATGAGATTGGGTTAAAGCCAACTCATTCCCTTTCTTAGGATCTTAATTCCCAAGATTACATCAGCCTCTCCTAAATCCTTCATATCAAAGTTAGAGCCAAGAAACTTCTTTGTTTCTTCCACCATAGATATGTCGATCCAAAAATAAGCATATCATCAACATATAAACAGAGAATCACACATCCAGAACTATCATGCTTACTATAGATACATTTATCCGCATCATTCACCACAAAACCATATGACAAAATCACTTCCAAACTTCTCATGCCATTGCATGGGAGCTTGCTTCAAGCCATAAAGAGATTTAACCAACTTGCAAACCTTCTTTTCTTGGCCTGGCAATATGAAACCTTCAGGTTGTTCCATATATATCTCTTCTTCCAAATCTCCATTTAGGAAGGCAGTTTTGACATCCATTTGATGAATAATTAACTTGTGAATAGAAGCAAGTGCAATTAAACAACGAATAGATGAGATGCGAGCAACAGGAGCATATGTATCAAAGTAATCAATTCCATGTCTTTGCCTATAACCCTTAGCAACCAATCTTGCTTTAAACTTACCTTTTGTACCATCGGCATTTACTTTTCTTTTGAATACCCATTTACTTCCAATAGGCTTTACGCCTGGAGGTAAATCGCAAAAAATTCTTAGCGCGGTTGAAAATATTGAATACCCAATTCCATGGCTACGCCCCCCAGGACCCCCCTTCGTAGCGCGGTTGAAAATATTCCAACAAAATATACACTCGTTAAGGAGTGTGCACGAATTCACACTCCTTGTATTATGTTGTATGTAAAATAAAAAAGTCCAAACGGCAATGCTATTCAACGAGCTTTAATGCTCCCCACTCTCCTCCCTAATGAGCCCGTTTTGATTTTTTTCTTTTTTTTTGGTAAACAACAGGGAAAAGAAAGCCCTCAAAGGGTCATGATTCCTAATTAACTTGGCTGGACATTGTTGTGCAGTGCGTAAGCAGCAAGAGTATGAGCTTTGTTGTTAGCACTCTTAGGGACGTAGTTAAACTGAACTCCGTTCACCGATCTGCTTTGTTTCTTGATTCTGTCAATAAATCTCCAGATTCTCCATGGAGAGGAGCAAGCTTCACCAATTAGGATCTTCACTATAACTTCACAATCACCTTCAATAACTATTGAATCCAACCCCATCCAGATAGCAAGATCAATAGCCAGGTCAAAACCGTCAGCTTCTGCCACTACTGGCGCGTCTGTAACTCCTAATCTTGTGCTAACTCCGTATCACTTACCTTCATGATTTCTTACTATAGCTGCAGAAACGTAATGCCCATTTTTTTACCGCCGCATTTACATTAATTTTGAAGGAGTTTATAGATGGAGGGATCCATGTGCTGACTGGAGTGTTAACATTTTCATGAAGATCGATCTCGCCTTCAGTTCCAATAGTTTCTTCAAACCCGGAATATAGATTAAACCAGTATCCTGCGATTTTTAAGATCTCGGGAACTTGCAGTTGCTTCTTTTCAAAAACTAAACTGTTTCTTGCTTTCCACAGCGCCCAGCATATCGAAGCTCCCATTGGAAAAATGTAATCGCTGTCCTGGCTTATAAGCCATTGCTCCACCAATTGAGAGAGTGTAATGTCCTGACTTTCTTATAATCTTAAACCAAGGGGAGAGGCAAACCAAACCATTTGAGCCATGTTACAATGGATAAGAAGATGGTTAGTGTCTTCTTCATAGGTGTTGCAAGCTCTGCATATCGGGCCCACACCTTCCACGAATTTTCCAATTCTCTGCAAAATCCCAAGTCCTTTGTGCATAGAGCTCTCCACAAAAATAATTTAAACTTTGGTGTTGTGTTCTTAATAGCCCAAAACTTTTTCCAAGGAAAAGTATTTTGCCCGACTGCTGAAGATTCACCTGATCGTTCTACGAGGAGTTTCTGGAAAGATTGTGGAGTGAAATTTCCATGGGGGGTTAACTTCCAAATTAGTCTGTCTTCCGCCTCCTTGTTTATGTGAATTTTGTTGATCTGAGATGCAGTAAACTGTTCAAAAGCATTTTCAATGACATTCATTTCCCACTCCTTTGTTACCAGGTTGATTAATTGCTCAACTTTGATAAGATCTCCGGTATCTGCTGCAATACAAGGAATTATGTGGTCTGGATAGGAGGGAATCCACGGGTCGTCTCCAATATTTATGCTTTCTCCGTTCCCAACCAACCAAATACACCCTTTCCTCAGCTTGGGATGGATTAAAATAATCATTAGATCAAATTTATTTAAGACGATTTCTGTCTTTTCTCCTTCATCTCTATGAACATATTATAGTTTTTTCTTGCCGTTCTCTATTCTTGTAAAGGTTAATGTGGTACAGTTTGTTGGAGTGATTATTAGATGACTAAATTGATTGATGTGCTAATTTTCAATTTAATCATGTATCCACCTTTTCCTCCTTAGTTCAAAAATTGGGTTCATTTAAAGTTTGTGTTTAATTGAGTAGAAGTGTTTATTTGTTATTCTTACAAGGTGTTTCCTTATTGTCTGAATGAATATGGAAATTTTTTAATTAACAATACTGTTGATGGTTTATGCAAAGTGTGATTGTGATTTCAACCTTTAAACGAGGCTATAGTTTGAATGGTATCTCCATATACATTAAGCTCACAAAAGAGCAGATGAGAAGCAACTTTTTAGCTTTCTACTTACCGAATTAATAACCAATGTCTTCACATGCTGAGTTGGGGACATTCTTATGAATTTAAAACAACACGCACATCCAACTGAATTTTATGTCTAAAATTTACCCTAAAATTCAAACTAATCACAGAAAAATGAGGATTAATCAAACCTTTAGATTCTTTAAATACCTAAAAACATTGCTGAGAAGTTGAAAAGCATTGTATGTACACATATATATACACCAAAGTATTAAGAGACGTATGCAGAAAGAAATTTTCATAATTACAAAACACGCTCCAAAATGCATGATTAACAAAATGTACGTGACTTCATAATTTGTGGATGATTTTTTTTCTCTCGCTAACCCACCAAACATCTGCATATTCAAGTGTTGTATGCGGCAAAGTTGGTGCTGACCCTTCTACGTGAAAATAACTCATGGCATTTGGCGTCCTCCGTAACGAGGGTGTGGATTTGGATGCGGATGTGAATAGAATTCCCAAGGATGGTACATATGCAGTTGTTGTGCTACTCCATTAGCTTGATACATAAGATCTCGGGCTAGTCTATTTGGTGGATACATCATACATGTGATCCGGTTGTGCTAGTAATCCACTAGATTCTTGTTGCCGCACAACCTATATAATTCCAACCATATTGGTTCTGACATTATGAGAAATTTTTTTTGATAAATATGAAAGAATGAAAGTAAGTTACATGAATGCTTCCGTCTCCTCTCGAATTTCTTCTTTATTTTTGATGTCTGGTGGTCTTCCTCGCTTTTTAGTTGGTGGTGCAGATATATCAACATCTACACGCCCATCTTCATTACATGTATTCTCATCATTTTTAGTTATTTTCTTGCTAAGTTTCCATGTGATTTTGTATGGGTTAGTTCGTTGTCGTCCTGGACTCTTTATATATTTTTGATCAATTATAAAAACATCTACTACAACATCAACAAATTCTTCCGGCGAGTCTTTCTCTTCCCTTTCATTATGTTAGAGCATAACTCGGTTGAACTCACCAAGCGTTTGGTTGTCATATTTTATTGTGTAAAAACTCATCTAAAGTCGCTTGATTATATACTAGAGTCAACTTTGTTTAGGTTAGACTAGAAAGTCTAGGAATGTTGAGACATACAAGTATTACTCTGAAGACCTGAAGAATGTGAAGAAGAAGCGAATTACAACGACAACATCATCCTTCCTATTGATTTTAATATTGACTTGAACATCAAGTCGTGTTATACTGAAAACATAATTGTGAAGTTGTATATATTGTGCATATTGTATAATACTCTAGTGATGTGACATGGTCATTTTTTTTATCGGTAGGGAGAGATATATTGATCAAAAAGGAAGGGGGTACAAAAAGGCTTGTCCCACACTTAAGAGTACAAAAGAAAAGAAAAAGGAAAAGAAGTTACAAACAACTTCTTAACTTACTTTTCGATGGTGGTTTTTAGTTTAAGGTTAAAATCGTAAAACACTAAATCCTAGCAAGATAGTGACATCACGACATTTAAAGTAACAAGCATTTATTAGACGCATTTAATGAAAGGCCTTTAATGTGTCTCTAAATAATTACGGGGTATATTTTTCAAAATAGGGTTACGACAAGCCAAACCCTAATTCCCACGTGTGCCAATGGAAAATCATGCCAGCCACACCTAACCGCGGCAAAGCATGCCAACCATGCTAGACGCACCCCTGTGCCAATGGCAAATCATGCCATCCACACCAACCGCGCCAAAGCATGCCAACCATGCTAGCCGCACCCCTGTGCCAATAGCAAATCATGCCGGCCACACCAACCGCGCAAAAGCATGCCAACCTTGCTAGCCGCACCCCTGTGCCAATGGAAAATCATGCCAGACATACCAATCACGCCAAATAATGCCAACCATGCTAGCCTCACCACCGTGCTAATGGAAAATCATGTCAGCCACACCTACCACGCCATGCCAAATATACTTCGCCATGTCCCATCATGCCGCGCCACCTTGCTGGCCTTCCCCTATCGGCTACCAAAATGCAGGTGTGCAACAATCAACGGTTGCCCTTCAATCCCATGAGGCGGCCAAAAGTCACCTCATGACTTTGTCCAAAAACCCTAGCTTGGTCACGCTCCTAGCCAAACTAGTCGCGTCATGCCAAATATACCTCGTCATGGCCCCTCATGCCGTGCCACCCTGCTGGCCTTCCCCCACGGCTACTAAAGTGAAGGCGTGCAATAATCAACGGTTTCCTTCAATCCCAAGAGGAAATCCTGTCCGCCTAAAGTCACCTCACGACTTTGGCCCAAAAACCCTAGCTTGGTCACGCACCTAACCAAAGCTATCTATGTCATACGCCCATGGCAAACCCTTGGACCCACACGCCAATCCAAACCGCACCTATCCAAGCTATCCGCGTCTTGCCAAACACACTTTTCCTTGGCCCTAGCCATGCTGGTCACAACATGCCAAGACAAACGCCCTTACCTCAGCCCTAGACACGCCATACGCCCATGTCAAACCCTTGTCCCTACATGCCAAGACAAAACCGTACCTATCCCAATATAGCCGCGCCATACCAAACACACTCTGCCTTGGTCCTACCTATGCTAGTCACACCACGCCAAGACAAACGCCATTTCCTTGGCCATAGCCACGCCACCATGTTGGCCTCCCCTACGCGGCCACCAAAACGAAGGCGTGCAATAATCAACGGTTTCCATTCAATCCCAAGATAAAATCCTAGCCATCCAAGGTTACCAGACAACACATGGTAACCTTTGGCCCAAAACCTAAGTTTGGCCCGGCCAAACCATGCCATGCCAACACATTGTCCCTCACTACGCATCCACCAAAACGAAGGCGTGCAACGATGAACAGTTTCCCCTTCTCTCAAGATGCAAAAACTTGACCATTAAAGGTCACCAGGCTAACAAGTTCCCCGAAAGCGACTTGCCAAGCCATAACAACATACTACATGTTTTCCAAAAAAAATCGAGACATCAACACAAACTGGGGGATCCTTTTTGGGTATTGGTTTGGAGGTTTACATTGTGCGGCATACACCACGCCCTTCATAAGGAAGTGTCATAAGGGTGAGGCGGCTAGTAAATGCAGGGAGTTATGTGGGAAACGTTCATGGGACATAAATCCGTCCATTAACAACCTTATGAAACATCAATTCAAAAACGTTAACAGTTTCATGCGTTAACCACTTTATGGAACATTAATTCCATGCATACGGTTACCACCTCCTCCCATTTACTTCCCCACTCCTTAATGAGACTAGGGTACGTTTCTACTTCGACTTGTATAAATAGGTCTTACCTATTTCCATTTGGATAACAAGTTTATTCGGACAAGACAACACTCAGAAATACTTAATTGCTAGTTCTCCTTGTGAGCTCTCTTACTTTTCTGATTACAAGTCGTAGTAACCTAACTACTCTTCCAGAATCAACTATTCTGGTCTCACCACTTTTCTTGATTCCCTCCGAAAAACCAACCAATTTTCCTCCACTTGTGACCGAAGCAAGTCTGGAACGACCATTTCTTGGTTTAGGCCGGACTTGTAAAGATTGATCTATCGAATCTAAAGTACTCTCTTGTAGTACATTTTTTGGGGTTTAAATTGTTTCTCATCCTCACACCAGTAATTACTGAAATTAGCAGAAACTATTTTGACATATAAACAACAAGAAGAAAGATCTCACAGATACGTCATATCAAAAATTCGCTCATGACTTTCCTCAATGCCATTCATATAAGAACCATACTCTCATAGTTTATGACCCTCAACCTATTCTTGCACATTGAACTGAAAGGGAAGAAAAAAGACTTGTGTTGAATAGGGCTGATTGGGAATTGGCTGAGAATGGTTATGATAGTGATCCAATATTCCTAAGAGGCCATCATAAGTACTCACACCCTTATGTTGTGCGCCCGGATACCGTAGAAGTTCCTCCACAACCAGCACGTCCCTCCAAAAATCCATCAACTATGCCCGAACTTCTACGGCTCGTTACGTTATTGGTACGTACGTCTTGTGCATTACTATTCTTTTAATCTATATCTATGAACTCATACAATTGTACATACTAAATACATGTTGAAAAATCCCTTAATAGCGTCAGCGGATTGGAAATTTGTTAAGGTTCTTTAAGAAGAAGACCAAGAAAGGAAATGCGCTGACCCAGAAAGAAATGGAGAACGTCGTCCAAAAGATAGACAAAATTGAAGATCCTGAGGAAGACTTGTGGGGATAAAGGAAGAAGAGCGTAAACAAGAGGCCAAGAACCAAGTGATCGTGTATTTATTTTATAGTATTATTTTGGTTTAAACAATCTAGAGTTAGTTTATGTTTGTTCGTGTGTCTTGATAAACTTTTAAAAGAAAATCATTTGTTTTCGGTTTGGAACGTCTTAACTTTACATTTGGTTTGGTAAATAATCCAGCCTTTGCTTATGTTATTTTATGTGTCTTGCTAAACTTTGTTTGATGTTGATTTCATTTGTTTTTGGCATAAAACATAATATATTAGTTTTCTTTCCAGAAAAAAAGAATTTAGAATTTCGGCATGGATTTTGTTTTGCTATCAATGCCGGTAATCTAACTTTTCCTTGTGAATAATTAATCTGTGTATAATACCGGCATTGTCAGTAAGTTATTTTCAATGCCGGAAATTACAAAATAATCTCTGTGTACTTATGGTGATTTTCCGGCACAAAGGATAAAGTATATTTCTAAGCCGGCATAAGTTCCGGTATTGTAAAGTTTGAATTAAATCATGCCGGCACATACATGGCATATGATTTAATGATTACAATTCAAACTTCCAAAAAAAAAAAAAGTTGTGTAATAATGAACACCAAATATCCAAATTACTCATCATTGCCTCCACACGTAACTTGAATCTCCTCATCTTCAAGAGGTTTCTTCGATAAGTCCAATGCATCCCATAATTGGTGATTCTCCTCATACAATGCCATCCATCCCTTCCAGATATTGGGATCTACTTGTTTTTAACCATCCCACAAACAGGGGGAAATGGATAATTATCCTTGACTTTTAGAATAACGAAATGATTACCGTTCACGAAGGAAAAAACAACTCTTCTCTTCTCAAGGGATCCTTCACATTTTTGAAACTTTGGTGTAAATGTTGTGATTACGGTGGGGGTAAAATAATGAATAACATAATTAAATGTATCCGCTACTAGATTCACACATAGCGGAATCCTCATCCAATATTGAGAAGGAAGAAATCCCATCTCCTTCTCGGGTCCTAACACTTGAGCACACATATCATCAAACCCCACGTCGTGACCAACCAATTTCTCATAAAATCTCCTATTTTTTACAAGTTGATCGGCCACACTCATTCTATCATATCAACATGGTTTCATTCCTCTACTAACCGCTGTCTCGAAGATTTCTAATTGTTCGGTCATGGCATGATAGCCACAATTTCCATCTCCATCGACATCATTCGTGTACACAATATACTCGCGAATAACCTCAGGAAGTTGGTCTATGTAAGACTGTATCTTCGTATGATAACTTATAATGGTCCTACTTGTTTGGAGATCCTTATACATCTTCATATAACCATTTTGTTTCTTAATATTTTCCAATCCATCCTCTCCAATCTCTATATTATCAATGTCTTCAGTATGTGATGGGAGATTATACTTCCTTGGCATACCCCTTCCCCTTTTCCTTGGAACCTCATATATATCGACTATGGGTGTAGCTGCGGACTGCGCACCTTGTTTTCCTTGGTATATTAATGTTGGTACCTTCTGCGGCCTTACCCTTTTCCTAGGAACCTCTGATACATCGACTATGGGTGTAGCTTCGGAATGCTTACCTTGTTTTCCTTGGTATCTTAATGTTGGTACCTTCGGCGTACTTCCCCTTTTCCTAGGAACCTCCGATACATCTACTATGGGTGTAGCTTCGGAATGCTCACCCTTTTGTCCTTGGTAGCTTAATGTTGGTACCTTCGGCGTCTTTCCCCTTTTCCTAAGAACGTCCGATACATAGACTATGGGTGTGGCTTCGGAACCCATCATTTGTTGTTGACTTGATATTGATTCCTTCTTTAGCCTACCCCTTTTGTTTTAAACCGGCGCTTCCGGGAATCTTGCTTCTGAAATCTCACTTGCGAATATATCTTGTTTCTTAGTTTCCGCGAGTTCTCCCTTTGTTGGCTCTTCACTTTGTGATATCCATGGGTGTGTAATTAGCCTTAGTTGTCACAATAATACTTTTATGCTAGACGAGTTGCCACGTGAGTAAGATTCATAAAATTCTTTGGCCTTCTTTGTATCCCATGGTGATTATCCGGGAGATTCCGTAGGGGGAAGGTCGAAAAATAGTTGCCTCCAAAACAGATCAATAACATCAACATGTATCACTTCTTCATACTTCACAAGCATAAGACGACACGGAAGCCCTAGTGAAGACATGTCGGGACATACATCACCTGGTTTTCCGTATTTTCTATCATATTGCATTTGTCTCATCATATGTTTTATTTCCCAACGGGAGACGTTGAACTCTATTCCTTAGAGAAACTTAGTATATTGAAGAAATTGAGTCATCCTGTCCATTGAGCTTTTCTCAAAAGCCTTCTTGATCCTATCGATATCAGACTTAAAGTGTTGCTCCATTTCCTCGGTGACCGTAACCACGTTTCCTTGGCCGGACTGGATGAGAACTTTAAATCTCCCATGAGAGGACTTTGTTATACTAGTTGCTTCATTCCCATAATGTCTATAACGATTTGTCCATGCACGCAGAAATTTTTCCTTGAACTTATCCAACCAATTATCCCGACAATATGAGACGACACTTGGATACACTTCGTTATATTTGGCAATAAACATGTTCAGTCTATTTTCATACATGTCCTCGATGAGAGACCAACAATCTTTCTCGCAATCCTTTAGAAATTCCAACCATCTCTTATGATTTTCATCGTGTTCTTTGTCGACTCGTTCTTTAGTATTTCCTCTTTCATTTTCTTCTTCTTCGGGTGATAGTTTATCTTTGCGAACATCTTCCTCTAGTTGAGACACCATTCTCTTCTTAATATCCTCCTTAGAGGGTTCAAACAAAGCATGACAAAAAAATTCACATTTTCACCTATATGATAAGTACATATGAAAATTTGTGCATCCGGATATACGTCGGATATGGCATTCATTAGTGCGTCAAATTGATCGGTTATGATGACCCTTGGAAATCAATTTTCCGGGAAAATAATTTCATTTGTCGCAATGCCCAATGATAATTGTAATCCCTCTCGTTTTCCATTAAACAACAAGCCAATGTGAATGTTACCTTGTCCGATGTTTTCCCTACAATATTGAACAACGACATGTTGTATTTGTTTGTCTTGTAGGTGCAGTCCATCATAAGAACATCACAACATGTATGAGCCAATTGTGAAAGAAAAGGATTTGCAATGAATATTTGAAGGGGTTTGTTGTCCTGGTCCTATTTTAATGATACACATGTAGTTGTGATCCCAAACTCTCTTCTCGAGTGCCGGCGTGCACGATAATTTACATTCGACACCCGTACTGAAGTTCAAAATATCATAAACTCTTGTATGTTTTTCTTGAAAAACCGGAATGGTATATATGTAAATTTTCAAGCCGGTACTGACTTCCGGCTTATCCCATAATATACAAACCACGCCGGTACCAAGTTTCGGCATAATTATTTAAGAGAAACCATGCCGGTTTGGATATTCCATGGAATATTCGGTGGTAGGCAAAAAGTGTAAATGCATACCGGCATGGATTTTCGGTTTTAATACCACCCCGGTTGTAGAGGTTCCGGCGTAGTATTCATACTACGAGTGTGCCGGAACTAAGCTTTTTCAGAGAAAAAAATGGTGGTTTCAAAAAGAAAAATCAAATTTTCGACCTCTTTGAACCATTACCTGTTTGTTGGGGTTGCTTGTATGCTGAACATGTTTACTTTCTTGGGTTGGTTCTTCGCAAAACACTTCATGCTCACGAAAATCATGATCCAAGGGTGTTGATTCATCATATAACTCCAATTGTGAGTTGTTATCATTAACCGAAGTTTGAAGATATGATTGTTGTTGTAGTTGAGCTAAAGATTCAGCAGCTGTAAGTCTCTCATCACAATCATCTTCCATTTCAAAAAAAAAAATTCCACTCAAATTTTTTTCCCTCCTTCACTCTCAGCTAACCCACACAAATTCAAATAAAAATAAATACACACTAATTTATCCCTCAAATACTTAACATTTTACTAATTTTAATTAATCACTAATCCTGATTAGTGGGGCTAGATTAGGAATCTAAAAAATAATTACATAAGGGGTGACCCCCAATTGATATATGGATCCCTATTTTGTCTCGTAGCAATATCCCACAATTAATTCCCATATCCCCAATTACGCTTTCTTTATTACTACCCGAACTTTGCTTGTCGTGAAAAACTAATTTCATGTTAAAAAAAAAAGAAAAAAAGGAAGAAAAATTCATTTTTTTTTTAAAAGAAATTAAAAATTAAAAAAGAACTAATTTAAATTAAGAACGAGCCCTAGCTTAGCTGGTCATTTCCTTTCCCCAGTTTCATGCGTTCCAGAGGTCCTGTGTTCGAGCCCCCAATGGCGTAATATTGCAGGAATTAACATGAAAGTTAGTGTTAGTTTGCCCTTGAGACACAATCCCAACCCCTATCCGCTTCACTCCATTGGATAGGTTATCCATTAGGCTCGTTGGTGGGTTAGCGCAACAACCTGTTCAATTAATATAGTAGTATGTTGTTAGAGCTTAACTTGTTAGGTTTCTAACTAATTAATGTAATACTCTTTATTTAATAATAAAAAATATTTATAAGCAAAACTAATATTAAAAATAAATTTAATCAAAGGTATCTAAGTAACTTAACCATTCATTAGACACCCCTTATCACCCAACACTAGTTAGGATCATCCATATGTATGGGGTGAGCAAGCTATGAATTAGTGGACATTTAAAGGGGTGCAGAATTGGGCTTGGAAACCAGATGGGTTGGGTGGGCAAGTGCACACCCACCCTTCCATGTGGCTCCGCCCCTGTGCCTCAAAATTTTTGGGTATGACCCGAACGATGGTTCATATGAAAGTCCGAACTCAAGGCTTACCCATCGGAACGGTACTGACGTACTATCAATTTCTATGTTAAAAGGTGCATGTTTGGGACAAAAATCAACATAATTCAATTTCTATTGTTTATGTTTTAACTTTTAAATGATTAAAGTATCCAAATAAATCATACTCCGTAATATTCAAGACCAGGGGCGGAGCTAGTGTATAGCAAGGGTGTGCAATTGCACACCCTTCCAAACTAGCTCCAAAGCCTAATTTAGCCCAATTTTTTAATTTATTGGGGTTTTAAGCCTATTTTATCATTGTTGCACCCCCTAGAATTTTTTTGCTCCCCTTAGTTGCACCCCCAAGAATTTTTTTGCTACCCCTAAATTAGATTTCTGGCTCCGCCCCTGTTCAAGACCCACTTTATATAATCTTTCTTTATGTAAAGTGAGATCGGGCCAAGTGATATTATTAAAAGCCGTTGGATATATATGTGATGTTAAGGCCCTCAGACGTCACGTGAAACTTTTGTAGCTAACTAGTTAGAATAACCTTGAAGTCAAGAAACGTCGATAAATAAAAAGAACAGAAAAGAGGGAATGACTTGTGAAATGAGGTTAGAATCAGACTGGATGCTTATATATGCTCTTGGACCAAGCGGTACCTCATCGAATTCGCCTCTTTCATCTCCTAACGGTATTTCTTTTGCTGGACTCCATATTACATTAAGTTTATTATAATCAGGTTTTACATGTGAATTAACCAACTAATATAAAATATTATGTTTATTGCTTAAGCATAAAATAATAATTTCACATTTAAACGTACGCTAATTTATATATTCTCTTTTTCATTTATATATTCTTCCTTCTTATCAAAAAATAAAATAAATTTAAAGTTATGCTAATCTCATTTGATGTGCACAGGACTTGACTTTCACCGGCATAGAAACATGGAAACAGCAAGAACAGTAGAGCAACTGAATGCCAGCAATTACGAAACCTGGAGACTTTACGTGCAAAACTATTTAAAGCGTCAAGATCTATGGGGCATCATTGATGGAAGTGAACGTCAACCTCCTTACCTTCTCAGCGAGCTAATGATGATAAGTTCAAAACGTGGATGTCAAAAAATGCTGTGGCTCTTCAGGTGATTAAGCTATCATGCGGAACAGAAATGCTTTCTCATATAATTCATGAAGATTCTGCTAAGGCAGCTTGGGAGAAGTTAGCAACAGCAAATTATAATTTTGTACAATCTGCTAAAGAAACAAAGGGACCAGCAATCCCAGAACAAATCGACGAAGGTAGTATTGATTGATCTTTGTCCTTTTAATTTGATTCATATGCATAATCTGTTTGGTACCAAGGCTTGTGACTAGAAGTGGATATAGTTACTTATTATAGTACCTACCCTTTTCTTATTTAGTACTTCCACTTTGCAGAGTTGCAGTTGACTAGCTTAAGACAATTCAGAGTGTCATTTTCCGTTTTGTTGATAATATATCATATATTTCATCTAACAGGTGGTTAAGATCTTTGGGCATTTTGGTGTTTTTTTTCTTTTTTTTTTGTAGATAATAATTATACTCTGCATGTAGCCCTATACAAAGCTTTGGATAAAAACGATTGGGAAAGTGCAAAAGATTACTTAAAAGCTAACCCAAATGGAGTGAGTGCACAAATTACATCAACAGGAGATACAGCTCTTCATGTTGCTGCACTCTCCGGTAGAGTTCAGCTAGTGAAAACTTTATTGGAGTTGATGCCAAAAGAAGCATTAGAGATACAGTGTCATTTAGGTACCACTGCTTTGGTACTAACAGCAGTAGAAGGATCCACAAATATTGCTAAGCTCATGGTTGAAAAAAATAGCAATTTGTTACGGATTAAAAATAGTCATAATTTCCTTCCTCTTTTGGTCTCTGCAATCAACGGAAATGAGGATTTAATGCGATATCTATATTCAGTAACACCCAAGGAAGAATTAGATCCCAAAGTTGGTGTAAACGGTGCGACTTTTCTTACAGCTTTAATAGAGGCTGATATATACGGTAAGCATTTAGTGAAAATGTAATTTTTTTCATGTTCCGTTTATTCTCATGACTACACTTTTACAGATGTTGCTTTGGATGCACTACAACGATACCCCGAATCAGCGACTGCCCGAGACTGTGTAGGAATGACTGTCATCCGTGCATTAGCCGAAAAACCTTCTGCTTTCCCAAGTGGAAATCAATATGGATTTTTGCAGCAATTCATTTATAGATGTTAGTCTCTTTAACTTTCATTCTGTCCAGTGCTTCTCTATACATATAACCTTATATAGCTTGGTCTGAGTTCAAATTTTTGTAGCATCAATACATCAATAATCTCCTATCTAGAAGAGAGAAGAGAGAAGAATTTTCTTGTTTTTTTTTTTCTTTTTCTTATCTATCCTTACGTGTTAGTTTACGAATTGGCATATCTCACACCGAAAGATAAATATCCGTAAACTATTACACTATTAGAATTTTGTAAAAGATTTACTCATTGAATATAATTCTTTATGTTTCCTTGAAAATTTTTTAGTAAGGATTTATTTAAGACAATTGTGCATTAAAAATAAAAACAACCACTTTTGATTGCCCAGGGTTTTGGTTGCGATCATATTTAATAAATTTTTGTCATTCTATGTGAGTTGCTGTCAGTCATCCGTGTGGAAATTGACTATTTGTTTCGAGAAGCAGAAACAAGTCAGCACAGTATACAGATAGGATCAGATCTCAACTCGCGAAACTTCATCAAAGGTTATTTTCATGAAAATGTCCCTATATTTATTGTCTTAATTTCCTCATATTTTATGTAACATTAGTTTGATCCAGGTTAAAATATTACCCTATATATTAGGAATATGGTTTGTAGCCTTGTATTACTCTTTGAAATGTACCTGCCGTTCGACCAATTTCTGACTTTTGATATTATTTCTCAGTTGCAGAACATGGACGAGTTTGGGAATCTCTTGCAAGACTAGGTATGCCAGATAAGTTGCAACTAACACACAAGCATTTTCTGTATTAGTGTTATTATAAATACAAGAATCTGGTGATTGATTCCATCTTTTTTGTGGTGTACTAATTCTAATAATTTAGTTCCAGGTATCAGAAAAATATATGAAAAGAAGGTGATACACGTACAAGTCATGGAGTTACTCAAAATTATTTGCCCCCAAATTTCTAAGTTGAGTGTCCAGCAACTTCAGGACTCTGGAGTGTATGATGCAATATTTGATACAACAAATTTAGGAATTACTGAGTATTTCAAGGAGCTTATTAGCTCAAGTCCTCATCTGATATATAGTTGCAATAGTGATAAAGGTGAAATAGGATTATTTCAAGAAGCTGTTCTAGCTAGGCAACACAATATATACAACTTTATATCACAAATGCGTGTAAAGAATGATAGGGCTACTGTTATTAGTCACAAGTCTACATCTGCCGAACAACATGTTCCATCTTGCTGGATTTTTTTGGCACCACCTTCTCAGCTTGAAAAAAGTGTCTGGTGCTGCTTTACAAATGCAAAGGGAGATACAATGGTTCCAGGTATGATTACTAGTTTTGAAAACTCAGCACTTGACTTTTTGATCGAAATTTAATTGAATCCATTTTTTATAGGATAGGATTAAGTTACGTAGCTTCTAAATTACCAAATGTTGTGAATGCATACATACAAATTAACCCAACGGATAGGATTAGCTAAAATTATTTTGCATGGGTTCTGAAATCAAATCCATCACCGCATGGAGTTACAGCTTAAGTCCTCCAATTCACCGGGCAATCTTTCTACATTGGGGCCTTAAGTCCTCCAATTCACCGGGCAATTAGCACTGTTGCAGCTTCTGAAAAATCGTTTTTCTATTGTACGTTAGTGTTTTGTTGTGAAAAAGAACAATCGAACTATCATCAACGGCCACATTTATACAACAAAACTATCTCAGCTCAAATATTATTATCACTTCTTTAACATAAAAGTAGTTTCATTCACTCATATGATATGTATACTGATATATTAATCCTGAAACAAAAAAGCAGGAGGTGGAGCAAATAGTGCAACCCTAAATTTAGAGAGATGATGAACAAGGAGGGTAAGAAACCTAGAGACATCTTTAGAGAAGAACATAAAGCGCTGGTAAAGAAGGAGAAGCTTGGATGAAAGAAACATCTCAAGCGTGTATGATTGTTTCAACTCTCATTGCCACAGTCATGTTTACAGCTGCTTTCACAGTGCCAGGTGGAAATAATGGAGATACAGGAACCCCTATCTTCTCAAAAGAAGGACTTTCTATGTTTTTTTAATAGCTGATGCAATTTCACTTTTTGCTTCATGTACGTCTGTTTTGATGTTCCTTGCAATATTAACAGCACGCTACGGTGAAAGAGACTTTTGAAGTCTTTACCACAAAAGTTGATACTGGGTCTTGCCTCTCTTTTCATCTCTATAGTAACTATGATGACGGCTTTCGAGCAACTCTTGTAATTGTTCTTAGTGGCAGTAGTATTTCTTGGGCTTACATTCCTGTAACTTTGTTAGCAAGTATCCCGGTCTTGTTATTCGGTTTCTTACAGTTTCCTCTCTTTGTTGACATAGTTCTCTCTACTTATGGCCCGGCATTTTTCTTAATAAGAAATATAAGAACAAAGAAGATTGAAGATTGAAGACATTATTCAGAGGGTTTGTTTCTCACTGTGTTGTGAGTTGTAATGAGAAAACCCTTATTAAGTATACTGGCTTTGTGCTTCTATTTTTGCATGCTTGGTTGATTATTTAACTGATGACATTATTACCTTCCATTTTTAGAATCACGATATTCGTTACATAACTCCCTAAATTAAATCAAGGGTAGAGATTGAAATGTGAAATATACACTCGTTAAGGAGTGTGCACGAATTCGCACTCCTTGTATTATGTTGTATGTAAAATAAAAAAGTCCAAACGGCAATGCTATTCAACGAGCTTTAATGCTCCCACTCTCCTCCCTAATGAGCCCGTTTTGAATTTTTTTTTTTTTTTTTGGTAAACAACAGGGAAAAGAAAGCCCTCAAAGGGTCATGATTCCTAATTAACTTGGCTGGACATTGTTGTGCAGTGCGTAAGCAGCAAGAGTATGAGCTTTGTTGTTAGCACTCTTAGGGACGTAGTTAAACTGAACTCCGTTCACCGATCTGCTTTGTTTCTTGATTCTGTCAATAAATCTCAGATTCTACATGGAGAGGAGCAAGCTTCACCAATTAGGATCTTCACTATAACTTCACAATCACCTTCAATAATTATTGAATCCAACCCCATCCAGATAGCAAGATCAATAGCCAGGTCAAAACCAAACAGCTTCTGCCACTACTGGCGCGTCTGTAACTCCTAATCTTGTGCTAACTCCGTATCATCACTTACCTTCATGATTTCTTACTATAGCTGCAGAAACGTAATGCCCATTTTTTACCGCCGCATTTACATTAATTTTGAAGGAGTTTATAGATGGAGGGATCCATGTGCTGACTGGAGTGTTAACATTTTCATGAAGATCGATCTCGCCTTCAGTTCCAATAGTTTCTTCAAACCCGGAATATAGATTAAACCAGTATCCTGCGATTGTTAAGATCTCGGGAACTTGCAGTTGCTTCTTTTCAAAAACTAAACTGTTTCTTGCTTTCCACAGCGCCCAGCATATCGAAGCTCCCATTGGAAAAATGTAATCGCTGTCCTGGCTTATAAGCCATTGCTCCACCAATTGAGAGAGTGTAATGTCCTGACTTTCTTATAATCTTAAACCAAGGGGAGAGGCAAACCAAACCATTTGAGCCATGTTACAATGGATAAGAAGATGGTTAGTGTCTTCTTCATAGTTGTGCAAGCTCTGCATATCGGACCCACACCTTCCACGAATTTTCCAATTCTCTGCAAAATCCCAAGTCCTTTGTGCATAGAGCTCTCCACAAAAATAATTTAAACTTTGGTGTTGTGTTCTTAATAGCCCAAAACTTTTTCCAAGGAAAAGTATTTTGCCCGACTGCTGAAGATTCACCTGATCGTTCTACGAGGAGTTTCTGGAAAGATTGTGGAGTGAAATTTCCATGGGGGGTTAACTTCCAAATTAGTCTGTCTTCCGCCTCCTTGTTTATGTGAATTTTGTTGATCTGAGATGCAGTAAACTGTTCAAAAGCATTTTCAATGACATTCATTTCCACTCCTTTGTTACCAGGTTGATTAATTGCTCAACTTTGATAAGATCTCCGGTATCTGCTGCAATACAAGGAATTATGTGGTCTGGATAGGAGGGAATCCACGGGTCGTCTCCAATATTTATGCTTTCTCCGTTCCCAACCAACCAAATACACCCTTTCCTCAGCTTGGGATGGACTAAAATAATTCATTAGATCAAATTTATTTAAGACGATTTCTGTCTTTTCTCCTTCATCTCTATGAACATATTATAGTTTTTTCTTGCCGTTCTCTATTCTTGTAAAGGTTAATGTGGTACAGTTTGTTGGAGTGATTATTAGATGACTAAATTCATTGATGTGCTAATTTTCAATTTAATCATGTATCCACCTTTTCCTCCTTAGTTCAAAAATTGGGTTCATTTAAAGTTTGTGTTTAATTGAGTAGAAGTGTTTATTTGTTATTCTTACAAGGTGTTTCCTTATTGTCTGAATGAATATGGAAATTTTTTTAATTAACAATACTGTTGATGGTTTATGCAAAGTGTGATTGTGATTTCAACCTTTAAAACGAGGCTATAGTTTGAATGGTATCTCCATATACATTAAGCTCACAAAAGAGCAGATGAGAAGCAACTTTTTAGCTTTCTAGTTACCGAATTAATAACCAATGTCTTCACATGCTGAGTTGGGGGCATTCTTATGAATTTAAAACAACACGCATCCAACTGAATTTTATGTCTAAAATTTACCCTAAAATTCAAACTAATCACACAAAAATGAGGATTAATCAAACCTTTAGATTCTTTAAATACCTAAAAACATTGCTGAGAAGTTGAAAAGCATTGTATGTACACATATATATACACCAAAGTATTAAGAGACGTATGCAGCAAAGAAATTTTCATAATTACAAAACACGCTCCAACAAAGAGATGATTAACAAAATGTACGTGACTTCATAATTTGTGGATGATTTTTTTTTCTGCTAACCCACCAAACATCTCGCATATTCAAAGTTGTATGCGGCAAAGTTGGTGCTGACCCTTCTACGTGAAAATAACTCATGGCATTTGGCAGTCCTCCGTAACGAGGGTGTGGATTTGGATGCGGATGTGAATAGAATTCCCAAAGGATGGTACATATGCAGTTGTTGTGCTACTCCATTAGCTTGATACATAAGATCTCGGGCTAGTCTATTTGGTGGATACATCATACATGTGATCCGGTTGTGCTAGTAATCCACTAGATTCTTGTTGCCGCACAACCTATATAATTCCAACCATATTGGTTCTGACATTATGAGAAATTTTTTTTTGATAAATATGAAAGAATGAAAGTAAGTTACATGAATGCTTCCGTCTCCTCTCGAATTGGTAGTTTTTTTCTTCTTTATTTTGATGTCCGTGGTCTTCCTCGCTTTTTAGTTGGTGGTGCAGATATATCAACATCTACACGCCCATCTTCATTACATGTATTCTCATCATTTTTAGTTATTTTCTTGCTAAGTTTCCATGTGCTTTTGTATGGGTTAGTTCGTTTGTCAGTCCTGGACTTTATATATTTTTGATCAATTATAAAAACATCTACTACAACATCAACAAATTCTTCCTACAGTCTTTCTTTCCCTTTCATTATGTTAGAGCATAGCTCGGTTGAACTCACCAAGCGTTTGGTTGTCATATTTTAATGTGTAAAAACTCATCTAAAGTCGCTTGATTATATACTAGAGTCAACTTTGTTTAGGTTAGACTAGAAAGTCTAGGAATGTTGAGACATACAAGTATTACTCTGAAGACCTGAAGAATGTGAAGAAGAAGCGAATTACAACGACAACATCATCCTTCCTATTGAGTTTAATATTGACTTGAACATCAAGTCGTGTTATACTGAAAACATAATTGTGAAGTTGTATATATTGTGCATATTGTATAATACTCTAGTGATGTGACATGGTCATTTTTTTTTATCGGTAGGGAGAGATATATTGATCAAAAAGGAAGGGGGTACAAAAGGCTTGTCCCACACTTAAGAGTACAAAAGAAAAGAAAAGGAAAAGAAGTTACAAACAACTTCTTAACTTCATCGATGGTGGTTTTTAGTTTAAGGTTAAAAATCGTAAAACACTAAATCTAGCGTATAGTGACATCAATGACATTTAAAGTAACAAGCATTTATTAGACGATTTAATGAAAGGCCTTTAATGTGTCTCTAAATAATTACGGGGTATATTTTTCAAAATAGGTTACTGACAAGCCAAAACCCTAATTCCTACGTGTGCTAATGGAAAATCATGCCGACCACACCTAACCGCGCCCAAGCATGCCAACCATGCTAGCGCACCCATACAATGCCAATGGCAAATCATGCCATCCACACCAACCGCGCCAAAGCATGCCAACCATGCTAGCCGCACCCCTGTGCCAATAGCAAATCATGCCGCACACCAACTGCGCCAAAGCATGCCAACCTTTGCTAGCCGCACCCTGTGCAATGGAAAATCATCTTACATACCAATCACGCCAAATAATGCCAACCATGCTAGCCGCACCACCGTGCTAATGGAAAATTATGTCAGCCACACCTACCACTCCATGCCAAATATACTTCGCCATGTCCCCTCATGCCGCGCCACCTTGCTGTCCTTCCCCTATCGGCTACCAAAATGCAGGTGTGCAACAATCAACGGTTGCCCTTCAATCCCATGAGGCTAAAAGTCACCTCATGACTTTGTCCCAAAACCCCTAGCTTGGTCACGCTCCTAGCCAAACTAGTCGCGTCATGTCAAATATACCCCGTCATGGCCCCTCATGCCGCGCCACCCGCCGGGGCCTTCCCCACGGCTACTAAAGTGAAGGCGTGCAATAATCAATCTAGTTTCCCTTCAATCCCGAGGAAATCCCGTCCGCCTAAAGTCACCTCACGACTTTGGCCCAAAAACCCTAGCTTGGTCAAGACCTAACCAAAGCTATCTATGTCATACGCCCATGGAAAACCCTCGGACCCACACGCCAATCCAAACCGCACCTATCCAAGCTATCCGCGTCTTGCCAAACACACTTTTCCTTGGCCCTAGCCATGCTGGTCACAACATGCCAAGACAAACGCCCCTCTACCTCAGCCCTAGCCACGCCATACGCCCATGTCAAACCCTTTGTCCCTACATGCCAAGACAAAACCGTACCTATCCCAATATATAGCCGCCATACCAAACACACTCGCTTGGTCCTACCTATGCTAGTCACACCACGCCAAGACAAACGCCATTTCTTTGGCCATAGCCACGCCACCATGTTGGCCTCCCCCACGCGGCCACAAAAAACGAAGGCGTGCAATAATCAACGGTTTCCATTCAATCCCAAGATAAAATCCTAGCCATCCAAGGTTACCGACAACACATGGTAACCTTTGGCCCAAAACCTAAGTTTGGCCCTAAGCCAAACCATGCCATGCCAACACATTGTCCCTCACTACGCATCCACCAAAATGAAGGCGTGCAACGATGAGCAGGTTTCCCCTTCTCTCAAGATGCAAAATCTTGACCATTAAAGGTCACCAGGCTAACAAGTTCCCCGAAGCGACTTGCCAAGCCATAACAACATACTACATGTTTTCCAAAAAATCGAGACATCAACACAAACGGGGATCCTTTTTGGGTATTGGTTTGGAGGTTTACATTGTGCGCATACACCACGCCTTTCATAAGGAAGTGTCATAATGGTGAGGCGGCTAGTAAATGCGAGGGAGTTATGGGGAAACGTTCATGGGACATAAATCACCATTAACAACCTTATGAAACATCAATTCCAAAAACGTTAACAGCTTCATGCGTTAACCACTTTATGGAACATTAATTCCATGCATACGGTTACCACCTCCTCCCATTTACCCCACTCCTTAATGAGACTAGGGTACGTTTACTTCGACTTGTATAAATAGGTCTTACCTATTTCATTTGGATAACAAGTTTATTCGGACAAGACAACACTCGAAATACTTAATTGCTAGTTCTCCTCGTGAGCTCTCTTACTCTTCGATTACAAGTCGTAGTAACCTAACTACTCTTCCATCAACTATTCTCGGTCTCACCACTTTTTTGATTCCCTCCGAAAAACCAACCAATTTTCCTCCACTTGTGACCGAAGCAAGTCCGGGAACGACCATTTCTTGGTTTAGGCCGGACTTTGTAAAGATTGGATCTATCGAATCTAAAGTACTCTCTTGTAGTACATTTTTGGGGTTTAAATTGTTTCTCATCCTCACACCCGAATTACCGAAATTAGCAAACTATTTTGACATATAAACAACAAGAAGAAAGATCTCATGAGATATGTCATATCAAAAATTCCTCCTTGACTTTCCTCAATGCCATTCATATAAGAACCATACTCTCATAGTTTATGACCCT
Source organism: Papaver bracteatum (assembly GCA_023529315.1). Lineage (NCBI taxonomy): Eukaryota > Viridiplantae > Streptophyta > Magnoliopsida > Ranunculales > Papaveraceae > Papaver > Papaver bracteatum. The sequence continues at coordinate 78,333 of JAJJWX010001109.1, read as the reverse complement.
CAACCTATTCTTGCACATTGAATAAAGGGAAGAAAAAGACTTGTGTTGAATAGACCCATTGGGAAATTGGCCGAGAATGGTTATGAGAGTGATCCAATATTCCTAAGAGGCCATCATAAGTACTCACACCCTTATGTTGTAATGCTGGATACCGTAGAAGTTCCTCCACAACCAGCACGTCCCTCCAAAAATCCATCAACTATGCCCAACTTCTACTTCGCTCATTACGTTATTGAGTAAATGCGTCTTGGCCATTACTATTCTTTTAATCTATATCTATGAACTCATACAATTGTACATACTAAATACATGTTGAAAAATCCATTAATAGCGTCAAATGATTGGAAATTTGTTAAGGTTCTTTAAGAAGAAGACCAAGAAAGAAATGGTGACCGGAAAGAAATGGAGAACGTCGTCAAAAGATAGACAAAATTGAAGATCCGAGCGGACTTGTGGGAGAAAGGAAGAAGAGGGTACACAAGAGGCCAAGAACCAAGTGATCGTGTATTTATTTTATAGTATTATTTTGGTTTAAACAATCTAAGTTAGTTTATGTTTGTTCCGTGTGTCTTGATAAACTTTTAAAAGAAAATCATTTGTTTTTTGGGTTTGGAACGTCTTAACTTTACATTTGGTTTGGTAAATAATCCAAATTTTTGCTTATGTTATTTTATGTGACTTGCTAAACTTTGTTTGATGTTGATTTCATTTTTTTTTGGCATAAAACATAATATATTAGTTTTCTTTCGAGAAAAAAAGAATTTAGAATTTAGGCATGGATTTTGTTTTGCTATCAATGCCGGTAATCTAACTTTTCCTTGTGAATAATTAATCGTGTATAATACCGACATTGTCAGTAAGTTATTTTCAATGCGAGAAATTACAAAATAATCTCTGTGTACTTATGGTGATTTTCCTACACAAAGGATAAAGTATATTTCTAAGCCTAAGCATAAGTTCCGGTATTGTAAAGTTTGAATTAAATCATGCCGGCACATACATGGCATATGCTTTAATGATTACAATTCAAACTTCCAAAAAAAAAAAAAAGTTGTGTAATAATGAACACCAAATATCCAAATTACTCAACATTGCCTCCACCGTAACTTGAATCTCCTCATCTTCAAGAGGTTTCTTCGATAAGTCCAATGCATCCCATAATTGGTGATTCTCCTCATACAATGCCATCCATCCCTTCCAGGATATTGGGATCTACTTGTTTTTAACCATCCCACAAACAGGGGAAATGGATAATTATCCTTGACTTTTAGAATAACTAAATGATTACCGTTCCACGAAGGAAAAAACAACTCTTCTCTTCTCAAGGATCCTTCACATTTTTGAAACTTTGGTGTAAATGTTGTGATTACGGTGGGAATAAAATAATGAATAACATAATTAAATGTATCCGCTACTAGATTCACACATAGCGGAATCCTCATCCAATATTGAGAAGGAATAAATCCCATCTCCTTCTCGGGTCCTAACACTTGAGCACACATATCATCAAACCCCTCGTCGTGACCAACCAATTTCTCATAAAATCTCCTATTTTTCACAAGTTGATCGGCCATACTCATTCTATCATATCAACATGGTTTCATTCCTCTACTAACCGCTGTCTCGAAGATTTCTAATTGTTCGGTCATGGCATGATAGCCACAATTTCCATCTCCATCGACATCATTCGTGTACACAATATACTCGCGAATAACCTCAGGAAGTTGGTCTATGTAAGACTGTATCTTCGTATGATAACTTATAATGGTCCTACTTGTTTGGAGATCCTTATACATCTTCATATAACCATTTTGTTGCTTAATATTTTCCAATCCATCCTCTCCAATCTCTATATTATCAATGTCTTGATGTGATGGGAGATTATACTTCCTTGGCATACCCTTCCCTTTTCCTTGAACCTCATATATATCGACTATGGGTGTAGTGCGGACTGCGCACCTTGTTGTCCTTGGTATATTAATGTTGGTACCTTCAAGGCCTTACCCTTTTCCTAGGGCACCTCGATACATCGACTATGGGTGTAGTCGGAATGCTTACCTTGTTTTCCTTGGTATCTTAATGTTGGTACCTTCAGCGGACTTCCCCTTTTCTAGGAACCTCCGATACATCTACTATGGGTGTAGCTTGAATGCTCACCCTTTTGTCCTTGGTAGATTAATGTTGGTACCTTCGGCGTCTTTCCCCTTTTCCTAAGAACCTCCGATACATCGACTATGGGTGTGGCTTCGGAACCCGTCATTTGTTGTTGACTTGATATTGATTCCTTCTTTGGCCTACCCCTTTTGTTTTAAACCGGCGCTTCCGGGAATCTTGCTTCTGAAATCTCACTTGCGAATATATCTTGTTTCTTAGTTTCCGAGTTCTCCCTTTGTTGGCTCTTCACTTTGTGATATCCATGGGTGTGTAATTAGCCTTAGTTGTCACAATAATACTTTTATGCTAAATGAGTTGCCACGTGAGTAAGATTCATAAAATTCTTTGGCCTTCTTTGTATCCCATGGTGATTATCCGGGAGCTTCCGTAGGGGGAAGGTCGAAAAATAGTTTCCTCCAAAACAGATCAATAACATCAACATGTATCACTTCTTCATACTTCACAAGCATAAGACGACACGGAAGCCCTAGTGAAGACATGTCGGGACATACATCACCTGGTTTTCCGTATTTTCTATCATATTGCATTTGTCTCATCATATGTTTTATTTCCCAACGGGAGACGTTGAACTCTATTCCTTAGAGAAACTTAGTATATTGAAGAAATTGAGTCATCCTGTCCATTGAGCTTTTCTCAAAAGCCTTCTTGATCCTATCAATATCAGACTTAAAGTGTTGCTCCATTTCCTCGGTGACCGTAACCACGTTTCCTTGGCCGGACTGGATGAGAACTTTAAATCTCCCATGAGAGGACTTTGTTATACTAGTTGTTTCATTCCCATAATGTCTATAACGATTTGTCCATGCACGCATAAATTTTCCTTGAACTTATCCAACCAATTATCCCCGACAATATGAGACGACACTTGGATACACTTCGTTATATTTGGCAATAAACATGTTCAGTCTATTTTCATACATGTCCTCGATGAGAGACCAACAAACTTTCTCGCAATCCTTTAGAAATTCCAACCATCTCTTATGATTTTCATCGTGTTCTTTGTCGACTCGTTCTTTAGTATTTCCTCTTTCATTTTCTTCTTCTTCGGGTGATAGTTTATCTTTGCGAACATCTTCCTCTAGTTGAGACACCATTCTCTTCTTAATATCCTCCTTAGAGGGTTCAAACAAAGCATGACAAATTTTTTCACATTTTCACCTATATGATAAGTACATATGAAAATTTGTGCATCCGGATATACGTCGGATATGGCATTCATTAGTGCGTCAAATTGATCGGTTATGATGACCCTTGGAAATCAATTTTCCGGGAAAATAATTTCATTTGTCGCAATGCCCAATGATAATTGTAATCCCTCTCGTTTTCCATTAAACAACAAGCCAATGTGAATGTTACCTTGTCCGATGTTTTCCCTACGATATTGAACAACGACATGTTGTATTTGTTTGTCTTGTAGGTGCATTCCATCATAAGAACATCACAACATGTATGAGCCAATTGTGAAAGAAAATGATTTGCAATGAATATTTGAAGGGGTTTGTTGTCCGGTCCTATTTTAATGATACACATGTAGTTGTGATCCCAAACTCTCTTCCTCGAGTGCTTGGGCGTGCACGATAATTTACATTCGACACCATCTTTGAAGTTCAAAATATCATAAACTCTTGTATGTTTTTCTTGAAAAACCGGAATGGTATATATGTAAATTTTCAAGCCGGTACTGACTTCCGGCTTATCCCATAATATACAAACCACGCCGGTACCAAGTTTCGGCATAGTTATTTAAGAGAAACCATGCCGGTTTGGATATTCCATGGAATATTCGGTGGTAGGCAAAAAGTGTAAATGCATACCGGCATGGATTTTCGGTTTTAATACCACCCCGGTTGTAGAGGTTCCGGCGTAGTATTCATACTACGAGTGTGCCGGAACTAAGCTTTTTCAGAGAAAAAAATGGTGGTTTCAAAAAGAAAAATCAAATTTTCGACCTCTTTGAACCATTACCTGTTTGTTGGGGTTGCTTGTATCTTGAACATGTTTACTTTCTTGGGTTGGTTCTTCGCAAAAACTTCATGCTCACGAAAATCATGATCCAAGGGTGTTGATTCATCATATAACTCAATTGTGAGTTGTTATCATTAACCGAAGTTTGAAGATATGATTGTTGTTGTAGTTGAGCTAAAGATTCAAGTTTGTAAGTCTCTCATCACAATCATCTTCCATTTCAAAAAAAATTCCACTCAAATATTTTTTCCTCCTTCACTCTCAATTAACCCACACAAATTCAAATAAAAATAAATACACACTAATTTATCCCTCAAATACTTAACATTTTACTAATTTTAATTAATCACTAATCTGATTAGTGGGGCTAGATTAGGAATCTAAAAAATAATTACATAAGGGGTGACCCCCAATTGATATATGGATCCCTATTTTGTCTCGTAGCAATATCCCACAATTAATTCCCATATCCCCAATTACGCTTTCTTTATTATTACCCGAACTTTGCTTGTCGTGAAAAACTAATTTCATGTTAAAAAAAAAAAGAAAAAAAAGGAAGAAAAATTCATTTTTTTTTTAAAAGAAATTAAAAATTAAAAAAGAACTAATTAAAATTAAGAACGAGCCCTAGCTTAGCTGGTCATTTCCTTTCCCCAGAGTTTCATGCGTTCCAGGAGGTCCCAGGTTCGAGCCCCCAATGGCGTAATATTGCAGGAATTAACATGAAAGGTAGTGTTAGTTTGCCCCCTTGAGACACAATCCCAACCCCCTATCCGCTTCGCTCCATTGGATAGGTTATCCATTAGGCTCGTTGGTAGGTTAGCGCAACAACTTTGTTCAATTAATATAGTAGTATGTTGTTAGAGCTTAACTTGTTAGGTTTCTAACTAATTAATGTAATACTCTTTATTTAATAATAAAAAATATTTATAAGCAAAACTAATATTAAAAATAAATTTAATCAAAGGTATCTAAGTAACTTAACCATTCATTAGACACCCCTTATCAACCAACACTAGTTAGGATCATCCATATGTATGGGGTGAGCAAGCTATGAATTAGTGGACATTTAAAGGGGTGCAGAATTGGGCTTGGAAACCAGATGGGTTGGGTGGGCAAGTGCACACCCACCCTTCCATGTGGCTCCGCCCCTGTGCCTCAAAATTTTTGGGTATGACCCGAACGATGGTTCATATGAAAGTCCGAACTCAAGGCTTACCCATCGGAACGGTACTGACGTACTATCAATTTCTATGTTAAAAGGTGCATGTTTGGGACAAAAATCAACATAATTCAATTTCTATTGTTTATGTTTTAACTTTTAAATGATTAAAGTACCCAAATAAATCATACTCCGTAATATTCAAGACCAGGGGCGGAGCTAGTGTATAGCAAGGGTGTGCAATTGCACACCCTTCCAAACTAGCTCCAAAGCCTAATTTAGCCCAATTTTTTAATTTATTGGGGTTTTAAGCCTATTTTATCATTGTTGCACCCCTAGAATTTTTTTGCTCCCCTTAGTTGCACCCCCAAGAATTTTTTTGCTACCCTTAGTTAGATTTCTGGCTCCGCCCCTGTTCAAGACCCACTTTATATAATCTTTCTTTATGTAAAGTGAGATCGGGCCAAGTGATATTATTAAAAGCCGTTGGATATATATGTGATGTTAAGGCCCTCAGACGTCACGTGAAACTTTTGTAGCTAACTAGTTAGAATAACCTTGAAGTCAAGAAACGTCGATAAATAAAAAGAACAGAAAAGAGGGAATGACTTGTGAAATGAGGTTAGAATCAGACTGGATGCTTATATATGCTCTTGGACCAAGCGGTACCTCATCGAATTCGCCTCTTTCATCTCCTAACGGTATTTCTTTTGCTGGACTCCATATTACATTAAGTTTATTATAATCAGGTTTTACATGTGAATTAACCAACTAATATAAAATATTATGTTTATTGCTTAAGCATAAAATAATAATTTCACATTTAAACGTACGCTAATCTATATATTCTCTTTTTCATTTATATATTCTTCCTTCTTATCAAAAAAATAAAATAAATTTAAAGTTATGCTAATCTCATTTGATGTGCACAGGACTTGGACTTTCACCGGCATAGAAACATGGAAACAGCAAGAACAGTAGAGCAACTGAATGCCAGCAATTACGAAACCTGGAGACTTTACGTGCAAAACTATTTAAAGCGTCAAGATCTATGGGGCATCATTGATGGAAGTGAACGTCAACCTCCTTACCTTCTCAGCGAGCTAATGATGATAAGTTCAAAACGTGGATGTCAAAAAATGCTGTGGCTCTTCAGGTGATTAAGCTATCATGCGGAACAGAAATGCTTTCTCATATAATTCATGAAGATTCTGCTAAGGCAGCTTGGGAGAAGTTAGCAACAGCAAATTATAATTTTGTACAATCTGCTAAAGAAACAAAGGGACCAGCAATCCCAGAACAAATCGACGAAGGTAGTATTGATTGATCTTTGTCCTTTTAATTTGATTCATATGCATAATCTGTTTGGTACCAAGGCTTGTGACTAGAAGTGGATATAGTTACTTATTATAGTACCTACCCTTTTCTTATTTAGTACTTCCACTTTGCAGAGTTGCAGTTGACTAGCTTAAGACAATTCAGAGTGTCATTTTCCGTTTTGTTGATAATATATCATATATTTCATCTAACAGGTGGTTAAGATCTTTGGGCATTTTGGTGTTTTTTTTCGTTTTTTTTTGTAGATAATAATTATACTCTGCATGTAGCCCTATACAAAGCTTTGGATAAAAACGATTGGGAAAGTGCAAAAGATTACTTAAAAGCTAACCCAAATGGAGTGAGTGCAAAATTACATCAACAGGAGATACAGCTCTTCATGTTGCTGCACTCTCCGGTAGAGTTCAGCTAGTGAAAAATTTATTGGAGTTGATGCCAAAAGAAGCATTAGAGATACAGTGTCATTTAGGTACCACTGCTTTGGTACTAACAGCAGTAGAAGGATCCACAAATATTGCTAAGCTCATGGTTGAAAAAAATAGCAATTTGTTACGGATTAAAAATAGTCATAATTTCCTTCCTCTTGTGGTCTCTGCAATCAACGGAAATGAGGATTTAATGCGATATCTATATTCAGTAACACCCAAGGAAGAATTAGATCCCAAAGTTGGTGTAAACGGTGCTACTTTTCTTACAGCTTTAATAGAGGCTGATATATACGGTAAGCATTTAGTGAAAATGTAATTTTTTTCATGTTCCGTTTATTCTCATGACTACACTTTTACAGATGTTGCTTTGGATGTACTACAACGATACCCCGAATCAGCGACTGCCCGAGACTGTGTAGGAATGACTGTCATCCGTGCATTAGCCGAAAAACCTTCTGCTTTCCCAAGTGGAAATCAATATGGATTTTTGCAGCAATTCATTTATAGATGTTAGTCTCTTTAACTTTCATTCTGTCCAGTGCTTCTCTATACATATAACCTTATATAGCTTGGTCTGAGTTCAAAGTTTTGTAGCATCAATACATCAATAATCTCCTATCTAGAAGAGAGAAGAGAGAAGAATTTTCTTGTTTTTTTTTTCTTTTTCTTATCTATCCTTACGTGTTAGTTTACGAATTGGCATATCTCACACCGAAAGATAAATATCCGTAAACTATTACATTATTAGAATTTTGTAAAAGATTTACTCATTGAATATAATTCTTTATGTTTCCTTGAAATTTTTTAGTAAGGATTTATTTAAGACAATTGTGCATTAAAAATAAAAACAACCACTTTTGATTGCCCAGGGTTTTGGTTGCGATCATATTTAATAAATTTTTGTCATTCTATGTGAGTTGCTGTCAGCCATCCGTGTGGAAATTGACTATTTGTTTCGAGAAGCAGAAACAAGTCAGCACAGTATACAGATAGGATCAGATCTCAACTCGCGAAACTTCATCAAAGGTTATTTTCATGAAAATGTCCCTATATTTATTGTCTTAATTTCCTCATATTTTATGTAACATTAGTTTGATCCAGGTTAAAATATTACCCTATATATTAGGAATATGGTTTGTAGCCTTGTATTACTCTTTGAAATGTACCTGCCGTTCGACCAATTTCTGACTTTTGATATTATTTCTCAGTTGCAGAACATGGACGAGTTTGGGAATCTCTTGCAAGACTAGGTATGCCAGATAAGTTGCAACTAACACACAAGCATTTTCTGTATTAGTGTTATTATAAATACAAGAATCTGGTGATTGATTCCATCTTTTTTGTGGTGTACTAATTCTAATAATTTAGTTCCAGGTATCAGAAAAATATATGAAAAGAAGGTGATACACGTACAAGTCATGGAGTTACTCAAAATTATTTGCCCCCAAATTTCTAAGTTGAGTGTCCAGCAACTTCAGGACTCTGGAGTGTATGATGCAATATTTGATACAACAAATTTAGGAATTATTGAGTATTTCAAGGAGCTTATTAGCTCAAGTCCTCATCTGATATATAGTTGCAATAGTGATAAAGGTGAAATAGGATTATTTCAAGAAGCTGTTCTAGCTAGGCAACACAATATATACAACTTTATATCACAAATGCGTGTAAAGAATGATAGGGCTACTGTTATTAGTCACACCGCCGGGAACAACATGTTCCATCTTGCTGGATTTTTGGCACCACCTTCTCAGCTTGAAAAAGTGTCTGGTGCTGCTTTACAAATGCAAAGGGAGATACAATGGTTCCAGGTATGATTACTAGTTTTGAAAACTCAGCACTTGACTTTTTGATCGAAATTTAATTGAATCCATTTTTTATAGGATAGGATTAAGTTACGTAGCTTCTAAATTACCAAATGTTGTGAATGCATACATACAAATTAACCCAACGGATAGGATTAGCTAAAATTATTTTGCATGGGTTCTGAAATCAAATCCATCACCGCATGGAGTTACAGCTTAAGTCCTCCAATTCACCGGGCAATCTTACATTGGGGCCTAGTTAGCACTGTTGCAGCTTCTGAAAAATCGTTTTTCTATTGTACGTTAGTGTTTTGTTGTGAAAAAAAGAACAATCGAACTATCATCAACGGCCACATTTATACAACAAACTATCTCAGCTCAAATATTATTATCACTTCTTTAACATAAAAGTAGTTTCATTCACTCATATGATATGTATACTGATATATTAATCCTGAAACAAAAATATAGGAGGTGGAGCAAATAGTGCAACTAAATTTAGAGAGATGATGAACAAGGAGGGTAAGAAACCTAGAGACATCTTTAGAGAAGAACATAAAGCGCTGGTAAAAGAAGGAGAAGCTTGGATGAAAGAAACATCTCAAGCGTGTATGATTGTTTCAACTCTCATTGCCACAGTCATGTTTACAGCTGCTTTCACAGTGCCAGGTGGAAATAATGGAGATACAGGAACCCCTATCTTCTCAAAAAGAAGGACTTTCTATGTTTTTTTAATAGCTGATGCAATTTCACTTTTGCTTCATGTACGTCTGTTTTGATGTTCCTTGCAATATTAACAGCACGCTACGGTGAAAGAGACTTTTTGAAGTCTTTACCACAAAAGTTGATACTGGGTCTTGCCTCTCTTTTCATCTCTATAGTAACTATGATGACGGCTTTCGGAGCAACTCTTGTAATTGTTTTTAGTGGCAGTAGTATTTCTTGGGCTTACATTCCTGTAACTTTGTTAGCAAGTATCCCGGTCTTGTTATTCGGTTTCTTACAGTTTCCTCTCTTTGTTGACATAGTTCTCTCTACTTATGGCCCCGGCATTTTTCTTAATAAGAAATATAAGAACAAAGAAGATTGAAGATTGAAGACATTATTCAGAGGGGTTTGTTTCTCACTGTGTTGTGAGTTGTAATGAGAAAACCCTTATTAAGTATACTGGCTTTGTGCTTCTATTTTTGCATGCTTGGTTGATTATTTAACTGATGACATTATTACCTTCCATTTTTAGAATCACGATATTCGTTACATAACTCCCTAAATTAAATCAAGGGTAGAGATTGAAATGTGAAATATACACTCGTTAAGGAGTGTGCACGAATTCGCACTCCTTGTATTATGTTGTATGTAAAATAAAAAAGTCCAAACGGCAATGCTATTCAACGAGCTTTAATGCTCCCCACTCTCCTCCCTAATGAGCCCGTTTTGAATTTTTTTTTTTTTTTTTTTTGGTAAACAACAGGGAAAAGAAAGCCCTCAAAGGGTCATGATTCCTAATTAACTTGGCTGGACATTGTTGTGCAGTGCGTAAGCAGCAAGAGTATGAGCTGTGTTGTTAGCACTCTTAGGGACGTAGTTAAACTGAACTCCGTTCACCGATCTGCTTTGTTTCTTGATTCTGTCAATAAATCTCCAGATTCTCCATGGAGAGGAGCAAGCTTCACCAATTAGGATCTTCACTATAACTTCACAATCACCTTCAATAATTATTGAATCCAACCCCATCCAGATAGCAAGATCAATAGCCAGGTCAAAACCGTCAGCTTCTGCCACTACTGGCGCGTCTGTAACTCCTAATCTTGTGCTAACTCCGTATCACTTACCTTCATGATTTCTTACTATAGCTGCAGAAACGTAATGCCCATTTTTTTACCGCCGCATTTACATTAATTTTGAAGGAGTTTATAGATGGAGGGATCCATGTGCTGACTGGAGTGTTAACATTTTCATGAAGATCGATCTCGCCTTCAGTTCCAATAGTTTCTTCAAACCCGGAATATAGATTAAACCAGTATCCTGCGATTTTTAAGATCTCGGGAACTTGCAGTTCTCTTTTCAAAAAACTTCTTTTCAAAAACTAAACTGTTTCTTGCTTTCCACAGCGCCCAACATATCGAAGCTCCCATTGGAAAAATGTAATCGCTGTCCTGGCTTATAAGCCATTGCTCCACCAATTGAGAGAGTGTAATGTCCTGACTTTCTTATAATCTTAAACCAAGGGAGAGGCAAACCAAACCATTTGAGCCATGTTACAATGGATAAGAAGATGGTTAGTGTCTTCTTCATAGTTGTGCAAGCTCTGCATATCGGACCCACACCTTCCACGAATTTTCCAATTCTCTGCAAAATCCCAAGTCCTTTGTGCATAGAGCTCTCCACAAAAATAATTTAAACTTTGGTGTTGTGTTCTTAATAGCCCAAAACTTTTTCCAAGGAAAAGTATTTTGCCCGACTGCTGAAGATTCACCTGATCGTTCTACGAGGAGTTTCTGGAAAGATTGTGGAGTGAAATTTCCATGGGGGTTAACTTCCAAATTAGTCTGTCTTCCGCCTCCTTGTTTATGTGAATTTTGTTGATCTGAGATGCAGTAAACTGTTCAAAAGCATTTTCAATGACATTCATTTCCCACTCCTTTGTTACCTGGTTGATTAATTGCTCAACTTTGATAAGATCTCCGGTATCTGCTGCAATACAAGGAATTATGTGGTCTGGATAGGAGGGAATCCACGGGTCGTCTCCAATATTTATGCTTTCTCCGTTCCCAACCAACCAAATACACCCTTTCCTCAGCTTGGGATGGATTAAAATAATTCATTAGATCAAATTTATTTAAGACGATTTCTGTCTTTTCTCCTTCATCTCTATGAACATATTATAGTTTTTTCTTGCCGTTCTCTATTCTTGTAAAGGTTAATGTGGTACAGTTTGTTGGAGTGATTATTAGATGACTAAATTCATTGATGTGCTAATTTTCAATTTAATCATGTATCCACCTTTTCCTCCTTAGTTCAAAAATTGGGTTCATTTAAAGTTTGTGTTTAATTGAGTAGAAGTGTTTATTTGTTATTCTTACAAGGTGTTTCCTTATTGTCTGAATGAATATGGAAATTTTTTAATTAACAATACTGTTGATGGTTTATGCAAAGTGTGATTGTGATTTCAACCTTTAAACGAGGCTATAGTTTGAATGGTATCTCCATATACATTAAGCTCACAAAAGAGCAGATGAGAAGCAACTTTTTAGCTTTCTAGTTACCGAATTAATAACCAATGTCTTCACATGCTGAGTTGGGGACATTCTTATGAATTTAAAACAACACGCACATCCAACTGAATTTTATGTCTAAAATTTACCCTGAAATTCAAACTAATCACAGAAAAATGAGGATTAATCAAACCTTTAGATTCTTTAAATACCTAACAACATTGCTGAGAAGTTGAAAAGCATTGTATGTACATATATATACACCAAAGTATTAAGAGACGTATACAGCAAAGAAATTTTCATAATTACAAAACATGCTCCAGCTGCATGATTAACAAAATGTACGTGACTTCATAATTTGTGGATGATTTTTTTTTTCTCTGCTAACCCACCAAACATCTGCATATTAAGTGTTGTATACGGCAAAGTTGGTGCTGACCCTTCTACGTGAAAATAACTCATGGCATTTGGCAGTCCTCCGTAACGAGGGTGTGGATTTGGATGCGGATGTGAATAGAATTCCCAAGGATGGTACATATGCAGTTGTTGTGCTACTCCATTAGCTTGATACATAAGATCTCGGGCTAGTCTATTTGGTGGATACATCATACATGTGATCCGGTTGTGCTAGTAATCCACTAGATTCTTGTTGCCGCACAACCTATATAATTCCAACCATATTGGTTATGACATTATGAGAAATTGTTTTTGATAAATATGAAAGAATGAAAGTAAGTTACATGAACGCTTCCGTCTCCTCTCGAATTGGTAGTTTTTTTTCTCTTTATTTTTGATGTCTAGTGGTCTTCCTCGCTTTTTAGTTAGTGGTGCAGATATATCAACAGCTACACGCCCATCTTCATTACATGTATTCTCATCATTTTTAGTTATTTTCTTGCTAAGTTTCCATGTGCTTTTGTATGGGTTAGTTCGTTGTCGTCCTGGACTCTTTATATATTTTTGATCAATTATAAAAACATCTACCACAACATCAACAAATTCTTCCGGCGAGTCTTTCTCTTCCCTTTCATTATGTTAGAGCATAGCATTGAACTCCAAGCGTTTGGTTGTCATATTTTAATGTGTAAAAACTCATCTAAAGTCGCTTGATTATATACTAGAGTCAACTTTGTTTAGGTTAGACTAGAAAGTCTAGGAATGTTGAGACATACAAGTATTACTCTGAAGACCTGAAGAATGTGAAGAAGAAGCGAATTACAACGACAACATCATCCTTCCTCTTGAGTTTAATATTGACTTGAACATCAAGTCGTGTTATACTGAAAACATAATTGTGAAGTTGTATATATATTGTGCATATTGTATAATACTCTAGTGATGTGACATGGTCATTTTTTTTTATCGGTAGGGAGAGATATATTGATCAAAAAGGAAGGGGGTACAAAAAGGCTTGTCCCACACTTAAGAGTACAAAAGAAAAGAAAAAAGGAAAAGAAGTTACAAACAACTTCTTAACTTACTGTCGATGGTGGTTTTTAGTTTAAGGTTAAAATCGTAAAACACTAAATCCTAGCAGATAGTGACATCACGACATTTAAAGTAACAAGCATTTATTAGACGCATTTAATGAAAGGCCTTTAATGTGTCTCTAAATAATTACGGGGTATATTTTTCAAACTAGGGTTACGACAAGCCAAACCCTAATTCCCACGTGTGCCAATGGAAAATCATGCCAGCCACACCTAACCGCGCCAAAGCATGCCAACCATGCTAGCCGCACCCATGTGCCAATGGAAAATCATGCCATCCACACCAACCGCGCCAAAGCATGCCAACCATGCTAGCCGCACCCCTGTGCCAATAGCAAATCATGCCGGCCACACCAACCGCGCCAAAGCATGCCAACCTTGCTAGCCGCACCCCTGTGCCAATGGAAAATCATGCCAGACACACCAATCGCGCCAAATAATGCCAACCATGCTAGCCGCACCACCGTGCTAATGGAAAATCATGTCAGCCACACCTACCACGCCATGCCAAATATACTTCGCCATGTCCCCTCATGCCGCGCCACCTTGCTGGCCTTCCCCTATCGGCTACCAAAATGCAGGCGTGCAACAATCAACGGTTGCCCTTCAATCCCATGAGTAAATCCTGGCGGCCAAAAGTCACCTCATGACTTTGTCCCAAAACCCTAGCTTGGTCACGCTCCTAGCCAAACTAGTCGCGTCATGCCAAATATACCTCGCCATGGACCCTCATGCCACGCCACCCTGCTGGCCTTCCCCCACGGCTACTAAAGTGAAGGCGTGCAATAATCAACGGTTTCCCTTCAATCCCAGGAGGAAATGTTGTCCGCCTAAAGTCACCTCACGACTTTGGCCCAAAAACCCTAGCTTGGTCACGCACCTAACCAAAGATAGCTATGTCATACGCCCATGGCAAACCCTTGGACCCACACGCCAATCCAAACCGCACCTAGCCAAGCTATCCGCATCTTGCCAAACACACTTTTCCTTGGCCCTAGCCATGCTAGTCACACCATGCTAAGCCAAACGCCCTTGCCTTTGCCCTAGGTATGCCATACGCCTATGGAAAACCCTTGGCCCCATGCGCCAAGCAAAACTGCACCTAGCCAAGCTAGATACGCCATGCCAAACACATTTTTCCTTGGCCCTAGCCATGCTAGTCATACCATGCCAAGCCAAATTCCCTTGCCTTGTCCCTATCCATGCCCTATGTCCATGGAAAACCCTTGGCCCCATTCGCCAAGCCAAACCACACCTATCCCAAGATAGCGTGCGATGCCAAACACACATTGCCTTGGTCCTAGCTATGCTAGTCACACTATGCCAAGCCAAGATCCCTTCCCTTGGCCCTAGCCATGCCATACGCCCATGGAAGACCATTGGAACCACGCGCCAAGTCTAAACAACATCCTGGCCGCGCCTTCCCTACGCGTCCACCAAAACGAAGGCATGCGACTATCAATGGCCACCCTTCAACCCCAGGAATAAATTATGGCCGTATAAAGTCACCTCACGACCTTTTGGCCCGAAAACCTAAGTTTCGCCACGCCAAACCATGTCATGCCAACCTAGTCGCGCCACCATATTGGCCCTTACTACCAAAACGAAGGCGTGAAATGATCAACAGTTTTCCCTCCTCTCAAGATGTAAAATCTCGACCTTCAAAGGTCACCAGGCTAGCAAGTCTCCCGAGCCTAACTTGCCAAGTCACAACAACATGCTACATGTATTCCAAAAGCATTCGAGACATTAACATAAACTGGGAGAAGATCATTAGGGTTTTGGTTTGGTGGTCTACAGCGTGCGGCATACACAAATACCCCTTTCAAGATAGTGCAATGAGAATAAGGCGATTAGTAAATGAAAGAAGAAACGGTGAAACGCTCCTTCATTATGGGACATCAATTCCATCAAATCCCATCAATGTCAGGCGTTACTACCTCTTCCCATTTAGCTCATCCATTTCCTTCTCTTATGAGGCCAGGGTGCGTTTCTTTATTGACTTGTATAAATAAGCTTACCTATTTCCGCCATAACACAAGTTCTTAGTCAGGAGGAAAACACCACGTTCTGAAAACCAACCCTTGATAGCTTTCTCAAAGCTCTCACCTTATGATACAAGTCAATTATTACTCTTCCATAATTATTCTGGTCTCAATACTCTCTTCGGTTCCCTCCCTAAACTATCCATTCTCCTCCACTTTGTGACCGAAGCAAGTCGGGAACGTCCATTTATTGGTTTAGGCCGGACTTGTATTATATTTTTTAGGGTTTAAACTTATTCTCACCTTTCACACCCGTAATTACCGAAATCAACAGAAACTATTGTCACCTATAAACAATTGGCGACTACAGCGGGAGGATTGATCTATCGGTTACAGTGTCAATTGTTGACTGTCGATCTCATTTTTCGACCCATACGTCAAGATGGTAGGGGAAGGAGACTTACTCCAACTCAGTCACTCGATGACTCGATTATCAGTCATGACACGACAAGGGATGGCTAGGGACTCCCATGGGTTAGAAGAAAAACGATGTGCCCAGGGATTAATAGATCAGTTATTAGAAAACTCAGCAATGGATCGGAACACTGGGGACTTCACTTGGACATATTTTTCAAAACTTGGTCCTACGCTCGGGAATTTTATTTTCATCAGAAGACCCGAGAAACCGAGTAAGTCTTATTTAGACAAAATATGTGGTTTGATTTTTTGATGTTTTGATAAAACCTATAACCACGTTTTATCCCATGTCATCTACCAACACACAATTTCATGGTTTACCTGGGACGTCGGCGTCACTTTCATTCATAGCCAAAGAAAGTTTAATTCTAAACGTTTCATTTAAGAAAAATATATATAATCCAAAACCGTCAAGGTAAATTTTGTCCATCAACCCAAGAAACCCGTAAAATCAAAACCATAAACTCGACGTCTCTTTTGCATTTCAAAAAAAAAAAACCCCAAAGATAAAGGGTCCAAAAAGACATAAATCTATTCAAGGGAAGTTTTCCAACAACGGCTTGCTCTTCTTGGAAAAAGCCTCACTTATACTATGGAGATCCTACCTCTTCCATTTCAGCTTCCTGCACAACTTTTTGAATTCATGTTCCTGCTTCTTCACCATATCCACGGAAGGACCTTCAACTTCTTCGGCAAACGACTTTTCAACCTCATAGAAACCTTCAAGGAACCAAGAGATATTAAATCTAAAGCTTACACGCGTGTCGCGATGGAACCTCCATCTCGAGAGTACGTCCTTAGATACCGTGTGACCAGTCACGTTGCACATTTTATCAATTGAAGACAAAGCTTCCTCCACACGCTTGACCAATGCATGCCGACTAGTAATATTTTTGGTCGTGGATATATGACTGTAGTTTTCCCATATCTTGGTATATAACGTTGCATGCCTAGATGGCACGCTAAAACCCCCGATCATCACATGACCCTGGAAAGGGACCAGGTATGGAGAGTCCAAGGTGGCTCCAGCAACTGGATCAGCAACCGGCTGGGGATCCCTAACCATAATCTCACCCCCCCCCCAAGTCATTTCCTCCATCTGAGTCACGACAGAACCCTCGGGACGATGGATCTCCATGTCCAAGTCGCTAGATGGAACGGTTTCAGCAATAGGAAGTATGGATACGTCTTTACTCTGGTGATATTCCACTTCAAGATCATCCCCAGGAACGGTTTCCTCCTATTAGAAAAAATAAAAGTTTAGCCTTACCGCAAAAAAAAAAAAGAGGAGAGATGGGAAAGAAGAAAAGCATGGAGAGGACTTACCGATTCAGTTTCATACTGACTAGACGAAGATTCAACACCGCTATCAGAAGAATTTCTCTCACCATCGCCAGACTCATAACTTTCATCCTTCTTGGATTCTTCATCACTATGGATAGGCTCGATAACACCACTCTCTGTCTCGAAAAATGGTGCTCTTTGACTACTCGCAAGTTTGGAAAAGGCGTTCGTACTACTGAGACCCTGAACAGAATACAGGGACACATTCTCAGAAAAGGAACAAAGGTGTAAACGTTCCAAGCTAAAGTCAAGAGGAGATCTGTACGTACTTGCATATTGGATGAACTAAAAATCGGCAAGTCTCACCGAAAACCTCCTGCACGATTTTTAGACCTTCGCTCCTTCACCTGGGGGCTGTCCTCTTCTGGAACAACAAATTTTATTTTAATCAAAGAAGTATCCCTCAACAACGGATGCATCGCAAAAACTGCGACAGAAGGCCTACTACGAGTATTCTATACCGCGACTTTCACAAATTCATGGATGATAAGGAATTCATTCTGCCAGAATGCATTATACTTGGAAGTAGTTGAAGGTATTCATTCCGAAATCAAGAATGGAAGATTTTTGTGCCGCGCGAGGGAGCAAGCATCAAGAATGGTCGGTAATGAATCCTCTGAAGCTGCCAACTGACGAACGAGATGGACCCCTTGGTAAAAACCCATATGCGGAGCTTCCCGATTAATATTGTAAGAGACTACGTGACACGATCCTCGAAAGAGAGATGGTATATAACCGGACGTGCAACTCCGCATGAATATGATCTCGCCAACGCCCAAGCTCCTTTTATCAGAAAGCAAAGACATATTTAGAGAAGAAGCAAAAGTATTAACCTGGATTATGGATGTACATACTGGGGCCCATGGGAAAATATTAGTGGCGCACAAATTATCAAGGTAATCATCCAGGTTCGAGCCAGCTCTCGGGCGCCTGTTCGACCAGCGAAGTATCCTTGAGATCCCCCAAGATGTGGGAAGTGAAGCCAACGGTTTCGGAGCGTATTTTTCAAAATGATCCCATAGCGATGCCTGGAGAAAAGCAACATGAGCATACGAGTCCACTTTCATGAAACCGTTTGAAGCACGCATTTCTGAAACCAGTTGATCCAAGTGTGCATACATAGGACCGAGAAACAAACCACCAATGGGAAGTGCGGCGCCCTTTTCCAATTGTATGGCAAACTTGATGAGTTCCTACCTTATCTCGTTCTTTCCCAAGCCATCGTAAAAAATATCCCTGGATAGCCACAGGGCCAGGAACGTCGCGACATGAAGTATGCCGTTATTCTGGTCCGGCTCCAACTTGTAGGGAAACCATTAAGACATCCACCAGGAATAGAAGCAATTCGTCTCATTTTCCTTTCGAACAATCCTTTCGACTTCGTGATCAGAATGGTACACATTGTCTCCTCATCGTCTGACAACTTGATGTTGAGGTTTTTTGTCATAGGAAGATTCAACAGGACATCCACGGTTTCTAAGGATATATTCAATCCCCCCCGCCTGCATATGGTTGTATGAGTATCTGGACACTATCTAAAGACGAAAGCAACCAAGCCCGGGATGTCTCTCCTAATTTGAAGAGATGTGAAAGTGGCAACAACGTCGATGATGTGTGCCTTGGTTAAATTAGCTCTTACTCACTCTAGACTTATCATAAATCGCATCCATTTATCAAACAAACGTAGCGGAATCACAGGGGTTCTAAAATCAATGAGAGAAGCAGAATACTATTTTCTATGAAGATAAAACCGTATTACATTCCCTGGTGGAATAGACCGATCCCCTCGCTCGCTCTATGAACCAGTCATAAGAATATGCACATGCTTGATGGGACTTCTCCTGACAGAAACTATCGTAAATAATTCATCAACCACATTAGGTTTAGAAGTACCAACATCTTTTGGAACTTCAGAATTTTCTTGAGTGACGTCATAGTGAAGGTTCTCTCACAACACTTCTACTTCCAGACAACTACAATGGAATAATACGAGCAGGAATTACATAAAGCTGCAAAAATTATTTTTATCAGACACAATGAAGACGTCCAGGGAACAAACCAATCGTTTTCAAAGTCTCTTCGTAAAAAAAATGAGTGGGCACTGGCATACTCTACACTAAGCGCACCTGACCAAATGGAACGCGCCCAACAAAAAAAAAGGGGGGATCATATACCCGGCCACACCAAAATAAGGAGCAAACCCTGAAAACTAGGTTCTTCGCGAGAAGATATAGAAATTACTATCACGTGCCTACCTTGCACAGTGAGAAGGGGCGGTCAATATTACTATGGTATTCATGCCTAAGTTATTGGATCGGGAAAGAGTATAATCTGGAAGCAACTAACAGAGTTCATTTATCGGAAAAATTAAAATGAAATTACATATTAAACAATGAAAAGAAAGAAAAAAACTAACCTGCATTAGGAGAAGAAACTTGTTTTCTTTTGGTCCCTGCATAAAGTAAATCTTAAAGAGTCAAAACAGGAACATAATAAATTAAAAATTAAAAATAGAGCAAGAGAATCACATGATATCCCCTTTTGAATTACAACTTTCTAACTTCGAATAAAAAAAAAATTGTTTTGTTTCACATGTTGTCCACTTAATGAATAAATCAGAAATAGTTTGGTTTCATTTTCACTTATTCATTCGTATAGATCAATCAGTATGAATCACACACACACTTCCTCGAAACAGTGTGCATTTCCAACTGTTTACTAAGGCTCACATGGTTGCTTTAATTTGACAGTTCTTTCTAGACTTCCACTACAGAATTTTTCACTCCATCAACAACCAAATTCCTTCATCCAAACCTATATCACCAAGCCTATGTGTCATGATAAACACCTGAATCCACAAAATATTGGAGTATAAGCTGAATCCACAAAATATTTAAGCATTGACTAATCACTTCCTAATTAGTAGGAGACATATTGGAGTATAGGATTGTGTATGAGAAGTGGGTTAGACCAGCAACATACAACTTACTAAATATTTGGATATCTAACTTAAAACCCTCGTGGAGGTCATCCAAACTAGAGTTACAAGACTAAGTTTTCTAAGCCATTAAACAATGAAAACTTAATGACCCTTTGTGTATTTTTTGTTAGATCAAAACCAATCTTACTTAGTAAAAAATCAAAAACAAAACATAGAGCAAGAGATTTTTTATTTATTTTTTTGAAATGTATATAAGGTTAGATGACTATATATATAAATCTGGGGAGAGTTTTTTTTTAGGAATCATTGATTTTGAAGAGGCAATGTCAATCTTGGTGGTGCTTTTTTTTTCTTCTGAGAACAAACATTGAAGTTGTCTTTATACCCGCTTTGAGAACTTGCAAACATATTTCTCAAACTTATTGAGACATCTTTTGCTTTTTTTACTTTTCAGGTTGAATTTGTATTAAAGTAGAGAGAAAACAATTTTATTAAATAATTGTTTGGGAATTTTTTAAATCAACAATTCAATATTTTGCTTTTTGCTTTTTTTTTTTGGTTGATGTGGCTGCCACATATTGAGCTAGCTACCCAATTGAGCACAAGAGCTCAAAAAGTTTAAAAGGGTCATTTCTAAATAGCACGGTTGTTTTCCTTCGAAAATGATGTTTGGACAACGTTTTTGCGTCTAGCTCCGAATGTTTGGACAACGTTTTAAATGACGTGTCTTGCTAGGTGGACATAATTCCAAAACTAGCTAAAGACTTGTTGACTGTCCTTTAGAAAACGATTTCTCTCTCCCATTATTCTTGTCTCCCATATTCTCGTCTCCCCATTATTTCAATCTTTTCTCTTTTGTATCGATGCTTTTCCATTTCTTCTTCTTTTCCAGTTCTAATTGAAACTCTCCATTCCTTCTTCTCTTCCAATTCTAATTGAAACTGATCAGAAGCTTCATCTATTAACAAGGTATGAAAATAGCTTAATCATTTAAAAGGTTAACACTTCTTTTTCGTTCTGCTGTTATTTTATCTGATCTGGGTTTTTAGTATGGGTATGGAAATAGCTTAAACTTTTCATCTCTGTTAAAAGGTATGTATATAGCTTAAAATTTGAAAATCAGAATCTGGGTTTTTAGTCTACTTATTTATTCAATCTTTGTGAAATTGGGTTATAAGATTTTATTCGATTTGCTTAGTAATTTGAGAGTATACTAATTATTATCCCTAAATCAATAATGGGTTTTATGGTTTTACTGTGATCTATGTTTTTTTTTTATCTATATACTAATTATACTAATTTGAGAGTATACTAATTTTATTTGGTTTTACTGTGATCTATGTTTTACTGTGATTTGTTGGTAATATAAGATTATATATATGATCTCTAGATTGGAAACCAATTTCTATCACTAATATGATTCATTATGCTACGGTTATGGCAGGAATGGAGGGGTTTTCAACCCTAAAAAATCCCCAAATAATGGAGTGAAGTTAGAAGTTGGGGCTAAATTCAATGATCCTGAAGAAATGTGGAATTGTTATTAGTTTGTAGTATGTTGTTCTTATTTGATTTATTTATTTTTGGTGCTTGAGATACTTCAACTTTAATTGCAGGCCATTGCTAAAAGTGAAATCCAGATTAAAAATGCCATTGAAGATACAATCAAACAATGGGGAGTGTATGGACAAATTCGGTAATAATCTTCATGTCATGATTTTCGTTAAGCGAGATGTTTTCATTATACTTATATATATATATATATATATCCCTCTCATTGTGTTGATTTAGAATTCTCAAATCAAAAGTCCGTCAAAAAACAATGAATTGATGCAAGAAATCTAAGGTGTGTTCAACGGTGCTCTAATGTCATCCTGTTTTTACACAATACCACATTTCTTATTGTGCTACAAATCTCTAATGATCTGTTCTCAATTTTTTTTTTAGGAATCATTGATTTTGAAGAGGCAATGTCAATCTTGGTGGTGCTTTTTTTTTCTTCTAAGAACAAACATTGAAGTTGTCTTTATACCCGCTTTGAGAACTGGCAGCATATTTCTCAAACTTATTGAGACATCTTTTTTTTTTAATTTTCGGTTGAATTTGTATTAAAGTAGAGAGAGAAACAATTTTATTAAATAATTGTTTGGGAATTTTTTAAATCAACAATTCAATATTTTGCTTTTTGCTTTTTGCTTTTTGGTTGATGTGGCCGCCACATATTGAGCTAGCTACCGAGCCGTTTAAAAGGGCTCGTCTAAATAGCACGGTTGTTTTCCTTCGAAAATGATGTTTGGACAAATGTTTTCGTCTAGCTCCCACGAACAGCGCCGACGTGTCTTGCTAGGTGGACATGATTCCAAAACTAGCTAAAGACTTGTTGACTGTCCTTTAGAAAACCATTTCTCTCTCCCATTATTATGTCTCCCATATTCTGTCTCCCCCATTATTTCAATCTTTTCTCTTTTGTATCGATGCTTTTCCATTTCTTCTTCTTTTCCAGTTCTAATTGAAACTCTCCATTCCTTCTTCTCTTCCAATTCTAATTGAAACTGATCAGAAGCTTCATCTATTAACAAGGTATGGAAATAGCTTAATCATTTAAAAGGTTAACACTTCTTTTCGTTCTGCTGTTATTTTATCTGATCTGGGTTTTTAGTATGGGTATGGAAATAGCTTAAACTTTTCATCTGTTAACAAGGTATGTATATAGCTTAAAATTTGAAAATCATCAATCTGGGTTTTTAGTCTACTTATTTATTCAATCTTTGTGAAATTGGGTTATAAGATTTTATTCGATTTGCTTAGTAATTTGAGAGTATACTAATTATTATCCCTAAATCAATAATGGGTTTTATGGTTTTACTTGTGATCTATGTTTTTTTTTTGATCTATATACTAATTATACTAATTTGAGAGTATACAATTTTATTTGGTTTTACTGTGATCTATGTTTTACTGTGATTTGTTGGTAATATAAGATTATATATATGATCTCTAGATTGGAAACCAATTTCTATCACTAATATGATTCATTATGCTACGGTTATGGCAGGAATGGAGGGGTTTTCAACTCCTAAAAAATCCCCAAATAATGGAGTGAAGTTAGAAGTTGGGGCTAAATTCAGCGATCCTGAAGAAATGTGGAATTGTTATTAGTTTGTAGTATGTTGTTCTTATTTGATTTATTTATTTTTGGTGCTTGAGATACTTCAACTTTAATTGCAGGCCATTGCTGAAAGTGAAATCCAGATTAAAAATGCCATTGAAGATACAATCAAACAATGGGGAGTGTATGGACAAATTCTGGTAATAATCTTCATGTCATGATTTTCGTTAAGCAGATGTTTTCATTATACTTATATATATATATATATATATATATCCCTCTGTTGTGTTGATTTAGAATTCTCAAATCCAAAAGTCCGTCAAAAAACAATGAATTGATGCAAGAAATCTAAGGTGTGTTCAACGGTGCTCTAATGTCATCCTGTTTTTACACAATACCACATTTCTTATTGTGCTACAAATCTCTAATGATCTGTTCTCAATTTTTTTTTTAGGAATCATTGATTTTGAAGAGGCAATGTCAATCTTGGTGGTGCTTTTTTTTCTTCTGAGAACAAACATTGAAGTTGTCTTTATACCCGCTTTGAGAACTGGCAGCATATTTCTCAAACTTATTGAGACATCTTTTTCTTTTTACTTTTCGGTTGAATTTGTATTAAAGTAGAGAGAGAAACAATTTTATTAAATAATTGTTTGGGAATTTTTTAAATCAACAATTCAATATTTTGCTTTTTGCTTTTTGCTTTTTGGTTGATGTGGCTGCCACATATTGAGCTAGCTACCAGAGCTGTTTAAAAGGGCTGTCTAAATAGCACGGTTGTTTTCCTTCGAAAATGATGTTTGGACAGCGTTTTCGTCTAGCTCCCACGAACAGCGCCGACGTGTCTTGCTAGGTGGACATAATTCCAAAACTAGCTAAAGACTTGTTGACTGTCCTTTAGAAAACGATTTCTCTCTCCCATTATTCTGTCTCCCCCATTATTTCAATCTTTTCTCTTTTGTATCGATGCTTTTCCATTTCTTCTTCTTTTCCAGTTCTAATTGAAACTCTCCATTCCTTCTTCTCTTCCAATTCTAATTGAAACTGATCAGAAGCTTCATCTATTAACAAGGTATGGAAATAGCTTAATCATTTAAAAGGTTAACACTTCTTTTAATTCTGCTTGTTATTTTATCTGATCTGGGTTTTTAGTATGGGTATGGAAATAGCTTAAACTTTTCATCTGTTAACAAGGTATGTATATAGCTTAAAATTTGAAAATCAGAATCTGGTTTTTTAGTCTACTTATTTATTCAATCTTTGTGAAATTGGGTTATAAGATTTTATTCGATTTGCTTAGTAATTTGAGAGTATACTAATTATTATCCCTAAATCAATAATGGGTTTTATGGTTTTACTGTGATCTATGTTTTTTTTTTGATCTATATACTAATTTGAGAGTATACTAATTTTATTTGGTTTTACTGTGATCTATGTTTTACTGTGATTTGTTGGTAATATAAGATTATATATATGATCTCTAGATTGGAAACCAATTTCTATCACTAATATGATTCATTATGCTACGGTTATGGCGAGGAATGGAGGGTTTTCAACTCCTAAAAAATCCCCAAATAATGGAGTGAAGTTAGAAGTTGGGGCTAAATTCAAGCCGATCCTGAAGAAATGTGGAATTGTTATTAGTTTGTAGTATGTTGTTCTTATTTGATTTATTTATTTTTGGTGCTTGAGATACTTCAACTTTAATTGCAGGCCATTCTTTGAAAGTGAAATCCAGATTAAAATGCCATTGAAGATACAATCAAACAATGGGGAGTGTATGGACAAATTCTGGTAATAATCTTCATGTCATGATTTTCGTTAAGCAGATGTTTTCATTATACTTATATATATATATATATATCCCTCTGTTGTGTTGATTTAGAATTCTCAAATCCAAAAGTCCGTCAAAAAACAATGAATTGATGCAAGAAATCTAAGGTGTGTTCAACGGTGCTCTAATGTCATCCTGTTTTTACACAATACCACATTTCTTATTGTGCTACAAATCTCTAATGATCTGTTCTCAATTTTTTTTTAGGAATCATTGATTTTGAAGAGGCAATGTCAATCTTGGTGGTGCTTTTTTTCTTCGAGAACAAACATTGAAGTTGTCTTTATACCCGCTTTGAGAACTGGCAGCATATTTCTCAAACTTATTGAGACATCTTTTTGCTTTTTACTTTTCGGTTGAATTTGTATTAAAGTAGAGAGAGAAACAATTTTATTAAATAATTGTTTGGGAATTTTTTAAATCAACAATTCAATATTTTGCTTTTTGGTTGATGTGGCTGCCACATATTGAGCTAGCTACCAGAGCTGTTTAAAAGGGCTGTCTAAATAGCACGGTTGTTTTCCTTCGAAAATGATGTTTGGACAGCGTTTTCGTCTAGCTCCACGAACACCGCCGACGTGTCTTGCTAGGTGGACATAATTCCAAAACTAGCTAAAGACTTGTTGACTATCCTTTAGAAAACGATTTCTCTCTCCCATTATTCTGTCTCCCATATTCATTATTTCAATCTTTTCTCTTTTGTATCGATGCTTTTCCATTTCTTCTTCTTTTCCAGTTCTAATTGAAACTCTCCATTCCTTCTTCTCTTCCAATTCTAATTGAAACTGATCAAGCTTCATCTATTAACAAGGTATGGAAATAGCTTAATCATTTAAAAGGTTAACACTTCTTTTCGTTCTGCTTATTTTATCTGATCTGGGTTTTTAGTATGGGTATGGAAATAGCTTAAACTTTTCATCTGTTAACAAGGTATGTATATAGCTTAAAATTTGAAAATCGAGAATCTGGGTTTTTAGTCTACTTATTTATTCAATCTTTGTGAAATTGGGTTATAAGATTTTATTCGATTTGCTTAGTAATTTGAGAGTATACTAATTATTATCCCTAAATCAATAATGGGTTTTATGGTTTTACTGTGATCTATGTTTTTTTTTTGATCTATATACTAATTTGAGAGTATACTAATTTTATTTGGTTTTACTGTGATCTATGTTTTACTGTGATTTGTTGGTAATATAAGATTATATATATGATCTCTAGATTGGAAACCAATTTCTATCACTAATATGATTCATTATGCTACGGTTATGGCAGGAATGGAGGGGTTTTCAACTCCTAAAAAATCCCCAAATAATGGAGTGAAGTTAGAAGTTGGGGCTAAATTCAGCGATCCTGAAGAAATGTGGAATTGTTATTAGTTTGTAGTATGTTGTTCTTATTTGATTTATTTATTTTTGGTGCTTGAGATACTTCAACTTTAATTGCAGGCCATTGCTGAAAGTGAAATCCATATTAAAAATGCCATTGAAGATACAATCAAACAATGGGGAGTGTATGGACAAATTCTGGTAATAATCTTCATGTCATGATTTTTGTTAAGCAGATGTTTTCATTATACTTATATATATATATATATATCCCTCTGTTGTGTTGATTTAGAATTCTCAAATCCAAAAGTCCGTCAAAAAACAATGAATTGATGCAAGAAATCTAAGGTGTGTTCAACGGTGCTCTAATGTCATCCTGTTTTTACACAATACCACATTTCTTATTGTGCTACAAATCTCTAATGATCTGTTCTCAATTTTTTTTTAGGAATCATTGATTTTGAAGAGGCAATGTCAATCTTGGTGGTGCTTTTTTTTTCTTCTGAGAACAAACATTGAAGTTGTCTTTATACCCGCTTTGAGAACTGGCAGCATATTTCTCAAACTTATTGAGACATCTTTTGCTTTTTACTTTTCGGTTGAATTTGTATTAAAGTAGAGAGAGAAACAATTTTATTAAATAATTGTTTGGGAATTTTTTAAATCAACAATTCAATATTTTGCTTTTTGCTTTTTGCTTTTTGCTTTTTGGTTGATGTGGCTGCCACATATTGAGCTAGCTACCAGAGCTGTTTAAAAGGGCTGTCTAAATAGCACGGTTGTTTTCCTTCGAAAATGATGTTTGGACAACGTTTTCGTCTAGCTCCCACGAACAGCGCCGACGTGTCTTGCTAGGTGGACATAATTCCAAAACTAGCTAAAGACTTGTTGACTGTCCTTTAGAAAACGATTTCTCTCTCCCATTATTCTGTCTCCCATATTCTGTCTCCCCCATTATTTCAATCTTTTCTCTTTTGTATCGATGCTTTTCCATTTCTTCTTCTTTTCCAGTTCTAATTGAAACTCTCCATTCCTTCTTCTCTTCCAATTCTAATTGAAACTGATCAGAAGCTTCATCTATTAACAAGGTATGGAAATAGCTTAATCATTTAAAAGGTTAACACTTCTTTTCGTTCTCTTTGTTATTTTATCTGATCTGGGTTTTTAGTATGGGTATGGAAATAGCTTAAACTTTTCATCTGTTAACAAGGTATGTATATAGCTTAAAATTTGAAAATCAGAATCTGGGTTTTTAGTCTACTTATTTATTCAATCTTTGTGAAATTGGGTTATAAGATTTTATTCGATTTGCTTAGTAATTTGAGAGTATACTAATTATTATCCCTAAATCAATAATGGGTTTTATGGTTTTACTGTGATCTATGTTTTTTTTTTGATCTATATACTAATTATACTAATTTGAGAGTATACTAATTTTATTTGGTTTTACTGTGATCTATGTTTTACTGTGATTTGTTGGTAATATAAGATTATATATATGATCTCTAGATTGGAAACCAATTTCTATCACTAATATGATTCATTATGCTACGGTTATGGCAGGAATGGAGGGGTTTTCAACTCCTAAAAAATCCCCAAATAATGGAGTGAAGTTAGAAGTTGGGGCTAAATTCAGCGATCCTGAAGAAATGTGGAATTGTTATTAGTTTGTAGTATGTTGTTCTTATTTGATTTATTTATTTTTGGTGCTTGAGATACTTCAACTTTAATTGCAGGCCATTGCTGAAAGTGAAATCCAGATTAAAAATGCCATTGAAGATACAATCAAACAATGGGGAGTGTATGGACAAATTCTGGTAATAATCTTCATGTCATGATTTTCGTTAAGCAGATGTTTTCATTATACTTATATATATATATATATATCCCTCTGTTGTGTTGATTTAGAATTCTCAAATCCAAAAGTCCGTCAAAAAACAATGAATTGATGCAAGAAATCTAAGGTGTGTTCAACGGTGCTCTAATGTCATCCTGTTTTTACACAATACCACATTTCTTATTGTGCTACAAATCTCTAATGATCTGTTCTCAATTTTTTTTTTAGGAATCATTGATTTTGAAGAGGCAATGTCAATCTTGGTGGTGCTTTTTTTTTTTTTCTGAGAACAAACATTGAAGTTGTCTTTATACCCGCTTTGAGAACTGGCAGCATATTTCTCAAACTTATTGAGACATCTTTTGCTTTTTACTTTTCGGTTGAATTTGTATTAAAGTAGAGAGAAAAACAATTTTATTAAATAATTGTTTGGGAATTTTTTAAATCAACAATTCAATATTTTGCTTTTTGCTTTTTGCTTTTTGGTTGATGTGGCTGCCACATATTGAGCTAGCTACCGAGTCATTTTTAAAAGGGTCATCTAAATAGCACGGTTGTTTTCCTTCGAAAATGATGTTTGGACGTTTTCGTCTAGCTCCCACGAACAGCGCCGACGTGTCTTGCTAGGTGGACATAATTCCAAAACTAGCTAAAGACTTGTTGACTGTCCTTTAGAAAACGATTTCTCTCTCCCATTATTCTGTCTCCCCCATTATTTCAATCTTTTCTCTTTTGTATCGATGCTTTTCCATTTCTTCTTCTTTTCCAGTTCTAATTGAAACTCTCCATTCCTTCTTCTCTTCCAATTCTAATTGAAACTGATCAGAAGCTTCATCTATTAACAAGGTATGGAAATAGCTTAATCATTTAAAAGGTTAACACTTCTTTTCGTTCTGCTGTTATTTTATCTGATCTGGGTTTTTAGTATGGGTATGGAAATAGCTTAAACTTTTCATCTGTTAACAAGGTATGTATATAGCTTAAAATTTGAAAATCAGAATCTGGGTTTTTAGTCTACTTATTTATTCAATCTTTGTGAAATTGGGTTATAAGATTTTATTCGATTTGCTTAGTAATTTGAGAGTATACTAATTATTATCCCTAAATCAATAATGGGTTTTATGGTTTTACTGTGATCTATGTTTTTTTTTTGATCTATATACTAATTATACTAATTTGAGAGTATACTAATTTTATTTGGTTTTACTGTGATCTATGTTTTACTGTGATTTGTTGGTAATATAAGATTATATATATGATCTCTAGATTGGAAACCAATTTCTATCACTAATATGATTCATTATGCTACGGTTATGGCAGGAATGGAGGGGTTTTCAACTCCTAAAAAATCCCCAAATAATGGAGTGAAGTTAGAAGTTGGGGCTAAATTCAAATGATCCTGAAGAAATGTGGAATTGTTATTAGTTTGTAGTATGTTGTTCTTATTTGATTTATTTATTTTTGGTGCTTGAGATACTTCAACTTTAATTGCAGGCCATTGCTGAAAGTGAAATCCAGATTAAAAATGCCATTGAAGATACAATCAAACAATGGGGAGTGTATGGACAAATTCTGGTAATAATCTTCATGTCATGATTTTCGTTAAGCAGATGTTTTCATTATACTTATATATATATATATATATCCCTCTGTTGTGTTGATTTAGAATTCTCAAATCCAAAAGTCCGTCAAAAAACAATGAATTGATGCAAGAAATCTAAGGTGTGTTCAACGGTGCTCTAATGTCATCCTGTTTTTACACAATACCACATTTCTTATTGTGCTACAAATCTCTAATGATCTGTTCTCAATTTTTTTTTTAGGAATCATTGATTTTGAAGAGGCAATGTCAATCTTGGTGGTGTTTTTTTTTTTTTCCTTCCTGAGAACAAACATTGAAGTTGTCTTTATACCCGCTTTGAGAACTGGCAGCATATTTCTCAAACTTATTGAGACATCTTTTTCTTTTTTACTTTACGGTTGAATTTGTATTAAAGTAGAGAGAAAAAAAATTTTATTAAATAATTGTTTGGGAATTTTTTAAATCAACAATTCAATATTTTGCTTTTTGCTTTTTGCTTTTTGGTTGATGTGGCTGCCACATATTGAGCTAGCTACCAGAGCTGTTTAAAAGGGCTGTCTAAATAGCACGGTTGTTTTCCTTCGAAAATGATGTTTGGACAGCGTTTTCGTCTAGCTCCCACGAACAGCGCCGACGTGTCTTGCTAGGTGGACATAATTCCAAAACTAGCTAAAGACTTGTTGACTGTCCTTTAGAAAACGATTTCTCTCTCCCATTATTCTGTCTCCCATATTCTGTCTCCCCCATTATTTCAATCTTTTCTCTTTTGTATCGATGCTTTTCCATTTCTTCTTCTTTTCCAGTTCTAATTGAAACTCTCCATTCCTTCTTCTCTTCCAATTCTAATTGAAACTGATCAGAAGCTTCATCTATTAACAAGGTATGGAAATAGCTTAATCATTTAAAAGGTTAACACTTCTTTTCGTTCTGCTGTTATTTTATCTGATCTGGGTTTTTAGTATGGGTATGGAAATAGCTTAAACTTTTCATCTGTTAACAAGGTATGTATATAGCTTAAAATTTGAAAATCAGAATCTGGGTTTTTAGTCTACTTATTTATTCAATCTTTGTGAAATTGGGTTATAAGATTTTATTTGATTTGCTTAGTAATTTGAGAGTATACTAATTATTATCCCTAAATCAATAATGGGTTTTATGGTTTTACTGTGATCTATGTTTTTTTTTTGATCTATATACTAATTATACTAATTTGAGAGTATACTAATTTTATTTGGTTTTACTGTGATCTATGTTTTACTGTGATTTGTTGGTAATATAAGATTATATATATGATCTCTAGATTGGAAACCAATTTCTATCACTAATATGATTCATTATGCTACGGTTATGGCAGAATGGAGGGGTTTTCAACTCTAAAAATCCCCAAATAATGGAGTGAAGTTAGAAGTTGGGGCTAAATTCAGCGATCCTGAAGAAATGTGGAATTGTTATTAGTTTGTAGTATGTTGTTCTTATTTGATTTATTTATTTTTGGTGCTTGAGATACTTCAACTTTAATTGCAGGCCATTGCTGAAAGTGAAATCCAGATTAAAAATGCCATTGAAGATACAATCAAACAATGGGGAGTGTATGGACAAATTCTGGTAATAATCTTCATGTCATGATTTTCGTTAAGCAGATGTTTTCATTATACTTATATATATATATATATCCCTCTGTTGTGTTGATTTAGAATTCTCAAATCCAAAAGTCCGTCAAAAAACAATGAATTGATGCAAGAAATCTAAGGTGTGTTCAACGGTGCTCTAATGTCATCATGTTTTTACACAATACCACATTTCTTATTGTGCTACAAATCTCTAATGATCTGTTCTCAATTATTTTTTTAGGAATCATTGATTTTGAAGAGGCAATGTCAATCTTGGTGGTGCTTTTTTTTCTTTTTCTGAGAACAAACATTGAAGTTGTCTTTATACCCGCTTTGAGAACTCAAGATATTTCTCAAACTTATTGAGACATCTTTTGCTTTTTACTTTTCGGTTGAATTTGTATTAAAGTAGAGAGAAAAACAATTTTATTAAATAATTGTTTGGGAATTTTTTAAATCAACAATTCAATATTTTGCTTTTTGCTTTTTGCTTTTTGCTTTTTGGTTGATGTGGCTGCCACATATTGAACTAGCTACCAGAGCTGTTTAAAAGGGCTGTCTAAATAGCACGGTTGTTTTCCTTCGAAAATGATGTTTGGACAGCGTTTTAAATCTAGCTCCCACGAACAGCGCCGACGTGTCTTGCTAGGTGGACATAATTCCAAAACTAGCTAAAGACTTGTTGATCCTTTAGAAAACGATTTCTCTCCCATTATTCTGTCTCCCATATTCTGTCTCCCCATTATTTCAATCTTTTCTCTTTTGTATCGATGCTTTTCCATTTCTTCTTCTTTTCCAGTTCTAATTGAAACTCTCCATTCCTTCTTCTCTTCCAATTCTAATTGAAACTGATCAGAAGCTTCATCTATTAACAAGGTATGGAAATAGCTTAATCATTTAAAAGGTTAACACTTCTTTTCGTTCTGCTGTTATTTTATCTGATCTGGGTTTTTAGTATGGGTATGGAAATAGCTTAAACTTTTCATCTGTTAACAAGGTATGTATATAGCTTAAAATTTGAAAATCAGAATCTGGGTTTTTAGTCTACTTATTTATTCAATCTTTGTGAAATTGGGTTATAAGATTTTATTCGATTTGCTTAGTAATTTGAGAGTATACTAATTATTATCCCTAAATCAATAATGGGTTTTATGGTTTTACTTGTGATCTATGTTTTTTTTTCTATATCTAATTATACTAATTTGAGAGTATACTAATTTTATTTGGTTTTACTTGTGATCTATGTTTTACTGTGATTTGTTGGTAATATAAGATTATATATATGATCTCTAGATTGGAAACCAATTTCTATCACTAATATGATTCATTATGCTACGGTTATGGAAGGAATGGAGGAGTTTTCAACTCCTAAAAAATCCCCAAATAATGGAGTGAAGTTAGAAGTTGGGGCTAAATTCAGCGATCCTGAAGAAATGTGGAATTGTTATTAGTTTGTAGTATGTTGTTCTTATTTGATTTATTTATTTTTGGTGCTTGAGATACTTCAACTTCAATTTCAGGCCATTCTTTGAAAGTGAAATCCAGTTAAAAATGCCATTGAAGATACAATCAAACAATGGGGAGTGTATGGACAAATTCTGGTAATAATCTTCATGTCATGATTTTCGTTAAGCAGATGTTTTCATTATACTTATATATATATATATATATATATCCCTCTGTTGTGTTGATTTAGAATTCTCAAATCCAAAAGTCCGTCAAAAAACAATGAATTGATGCAAGAAATCTAAGGTGTGTTCAACGGTGCTCTAATGTCATCATGTTTTTACACAATACCACATTTCTTATTGTGCTACAAATCTCTAATGATCTGTTCTCAATTTTTTTTTAGGAATCATTGATTTTGAAGAGGCAATGTCAATCTTGGTGGTGCTTTTTTTTCTTTCGAGAACAAACATTGAAGTTGTCTTTATACCCGCTTTGAGAACTGGCATATTTCTCAAACTTATTGAGACATCTTTTGCTTTTTACTTTTCTTAGGTGAATTTGTATTAAAGTAGAGAGAGAAACAATTTTATTAAATAATTGTTTGGGAATTTTTTAAATCAACAATTCAATATTTTGCTTTTTGCTTTTTGCTTTTTGGTTGATGTGGCTGCCACATATTGAGCTAGCTACCAGAGCTGTTTAAAAGGGCTGTCTAAATAGCACGGTTGTTTTCCTTCGAAAATGATGTTTGGACGTTTTCGTCTAGCTCCCACGAACAGCGCCGACGTGTCTTGCTAGGTGGACATAATTCCAAAACTAGCTAAAGACTTGTTGACTATCCTTTAGAAAACGATTTCTCTCTCCATTATTCTGTCTCCCATATTCTGTCTCCCCATTATTTCAATCTTTTCTCTTTTGTATCGATGCTTTTCCATTTCTTCTTCTTTTCCAGTTCTAATTGAAACTCTCCATTCCTTCTTCTCTTCCAATTCTAATTGAAACTGATCAAGCTTCATCTATTAACAAGGTATGGAAATAGCTTAATCATTTAAAAGGTTAACACTTCTTTTCGTTCTCTTTGTTATTTTATCTGATCTGGGTTTTTAGTATGGGTATGGAAATAGCTTAAACTTTTCATCTGTTAACAAGGTATGTATATAGCTTAAAATTTGAAAATCAAAATCTGGGTTTTTAGTCTACTTATTTATTCAATCTTTGTGAAATTGGGTTATAAGATTTTATTCGATTTGCTTAGTAATTTGAGAGTATACTAATTATTATCCCTAAATCAATAATGGGTTTTATGGTTTTACTGTGATCTATGTTTTTTTTTTTGATCTATATACTAATTATACTAATTTGAGAGTATACTAATTTTATTTGGTTTTACTGTGATCTATGTTTTACTGTGATTTGTTGGTAATATAAGATTATATATATGATCTCTAGATTGGAAACCAATTTCTATCACTAATATGATTCATTATGCTACGGTTATGGCAGGAATGGAGGGGTTTTCAACTCCTAAAAAATCCCCAAATAATGGAGTGAAGTTAGAAGTTGGGGCTAAATTCAGCGATCCTGAAGAAATGTGGAATTGTTATTAGTTTGTAGTATGTTGTTCTTATTTGATTTATTTATTTTTGGTGCTTGAGATACTTCAACTTCAATTGCAGGCCATTCTTTAAAGTGAAATCCATTAAAAATGCCATTGAAGATACAATCAAACAATGGGGAGTGTATGGACAAATTCTGGTAATAATCTTCATGTCATGATTTTCGTTAAGCAGATGTTTTCATTATACTTATATATATATATATCCCTCTGTTGTGTTGATTTAGAATTCTCAAATCCAAAAGTCCGTCAAAAAACAATAAATTGATGCAAGAAATCTAAGGTGTGTTCAACGGTGCTCTAATGTCATCCTGTTTTTACACAATACCACATTTCTTATTGTGCTACAAATCTCTAATGATCTGTTCTCAATTTTTTTTTTAGGAATCATTGATTTTGAAGAGGCAATGTCAATCTTGGTGGTGCTTTTTTTTTCTTCTGAGAACAAACATTGAAGTTGTCTTTATACCCGCTTTGAGAATCGCGAGATATTTCTCAAACTTATTGAGACATCTTTTGCTTTTTACTTTTCGGTTGAATTTGTATTAAAGTAGAGAGAGAAACAATTTTATTAAATAATTGTTTGGGAATTTTTTAAATCAACAATTCAATATTTTGCTTTTTGCTTTTTGCTTTTTGGTTGATGTGGCTGCCACATATTGAGCTAGCTACCAGAGCTGTTTAAAAGGGCTGTCTAAATAGCACGGTTGATTTTCCTTTGCAAACAACCCTGTTACACTGCAAAAACTTCTTGGAATATATTATAAGAACTCCATGGAAACAGTCCAAGGACCAGAACGCCTTCAATGTTGGAAGAATAAACTTGATTTGGAATAATCAAGATTAATCTAGAATAAGAAAAGTAGTCAAGGACATGTGAAAGAAATGATAAAACATGGAGTATTCTAGAGTTGTATTTGGTCAAAATTGTAGGTAGAGGTAGGTGGAGATATTTGTGTAGAAATGTCTAGAGTTTTCCTAGTCAAAGTTAGTAGGTAGAATACTAGAGAAATAGAGAGAGTTCTAGAATCATCATGTATAGCCTATAAATAGGCATTGGTTGTAACCATTGTGAAGTGTAATTGAGTGATAACACCAAGGGAGGTGTAGGTGCAAGTGAGTAGATAAAGTGAGTTTGTAAACAAAGTTAAGGTCTTGTACGACCAGTTTTGAGAGAGTAATAATAAAATTTCATTTCCATAAGTCATTTGTGAGCCCATTTTCAAACTATCTTCAATACCCATCTAGCCTTTAACTCAGAATCATTTCCAACAAAGTGGTATCAGAGCCATAAGATCCTAATGGCTAGTGAGATGTTTCCGTTTCATGTTCCTAAACTCACTAAAGAAAACTATGAGAATTGGAGCATACAAATGAAGGCATTATTAGGATCGCAAGATGCTTGGGAAATTGTAGAGAAAGGATATGTTGAACCGGAGGATGAAGCGGTGCTGCCACAAAATGAAAAAGATACACTACGTATTTCGAGAAAGAGAGATAAAAGAGCTTTATTCCTTATTTATCAAGGAATGGATGAGTCGTCGTTCGAGAAGATATCAAGAGCCGCTAATGCAAAACAAGCATGGGAGATTTTGCAAAATTCCTTCAAAGGCGTAGACAAGGTAAAGAAGGTGCGGTTGCAAACTCTAAGAGGTGAGTTTGAATCTCTCTCCATGAAAGAGTCCGAATTAATCTCGGATTATTTTTCAAGAGTTTTAGTTGTTGTCAATCAACTAAGAAGAAATGGTGAGGTCATGAGTGATAATCGTGTGATCGAGAAAATATTATGGTCACTCGTTTCAAAATTTGACTATATCGTCGTCGCAATTGAGGAGTCCAAAGACGTCGAAACCATGTCCGTGGACGAGCTCATGGGATCGCTACAAGCCCATGAAGAAAGAATGAGAAAGAGAAGCAATGAGGGAGCAGTAGAACAAGTTCTACAAGCGAAGCTCACTTTGAAAGACAAAGGAGAGAGCTCTAGTAGTAATGCCAGAGGAAGAGGACGCGGCTACTATGGCGGAATAGGAAGAGTCAAGCAGAATGATGATGATCAAAGGGGTCAGAGGTCAAGCTTCACAAGAGGTCGTGGCAGAGGAAACAATTCATGGCACAACAATAATAGGCCAAGGTATAACAAATCTCAAGTTGAATGCTATAATTGTCATAAACGTGGTCATTATGCTTCGGAGTGTCGATTTTCTGTCGACGAGAGAGCAAACTATGCTAATAAAGAAAATGAAGGAGACCAGACCTTGTTGGTGGCATGCAAAGGAGGTGACTACAGTGAAAATTGTACATGGGTGCTTGATACGGGAGCAAGCAACCATATGTGCGGCACAAAGTAGAAGTTCGTGGAGCTTGATGAATCATTTTTCGGCAACGTGACGTTCGTAAATGGAGCGAAAACTCCGGTGAGTGGTCTTGGAAAAAATTTAATTAAGTTGAAAAATGGAAATCATGAGTTTATTTCCGATGTTTATTACGTCCCTAACATAAAAATGAATATACTAAGTTTGGGACAACTCTTAGAAAAAGGCTATAGGATGAATATGGAGGACCTTAGTCTTTTTATAAGAGATAGGAGAGGAAAGTTGATTGCCAAAGTGGCGATGACGGGGAATAGGATGTTCTATTTGAACATTCAAAATGATATCACGAGATGTTTAACGGCTTGTGTAAAAGATTCGTCATGGCTCTGGCATCTTAGGTATGGACACCTCAATTTTGGAGGATTAAAATTATTGTCCAAACAAAATATGGTTAGAGGTTTGCCAAGAATAGACCACCCGGATCAGTTGTGTGAAGGATGCTTACTTGGGAAACATTTCAGAAAATGTTTTCCTAAGGAAACGTTCTCAAGAACCACAAAACCGCTGAAGTTGGTTCACACAGATGTTTGTGGACCAATAAAGCCAAGCTCGTATGGTGGAAATAATTATTTCCTCATATTTGTCGATGATTTTAGTCGAAAAAACATGGGTTTATTTCTTGAAACAAAAATCAGAGGTTTTCTCCAATTTCAAGAAATTTAAATCCCTTGTGGAGAAAGAGAGCGGCTTTGAAATTGTGGCTATGAGATCAGACAGAGGAGGTGAATTTACTTCGAAGGAGTTCGAGGCATACTGTGAAGACAATGGAATCCGTCGGCCTCTTACGGTTCCATACACACCTCAACAAAATGGAGTTGCCGAAAGGAGAAAAATGACGATTCTCAACATGTCCCGAAGTATGTTGAAGACAAAGAAATTGCCCAGGGAGTTTTGAGCACAAGCAGTTGATTGTGCGGTTTATTTGATGAACCGGTGTCCCACGAAGAATATGTGGAACATGACTCCTCAAGAAGCATGGAGTGGAGTGAAACCCGATGTTTCACATTTGCGAGTATTTGGAAGCATTGGATATGCTCGTGACAGGTGTGCGAAGTATATATTTATCGGATATGATGGTCGATCAAGGGGATACAAATTGTACGATCCAATCAATAGAAAAGTCATCACAAGCAGAGATGTGGAGTTCGACGAAGACGGCGTCTGGGACTTTGATGTTCTAGAAAATGAGTATGATTTTCTTCCAATCCTAGAAGAATAAGAGCAACAAGCGCCACCAAAACCAGTTACTCAAGAAATTTCACCACCTCCATCGCCCCCAAGATTGGAACCTGTGGAATCGTCATCATCAGAAGGAAGCTCGAGTGAGAGGCCACTACGAACGAGAAGTTTAAGTGAGATTTACTGAATCCGGTGTCATTATTTTGTCATTCCGCAAGTTGTGAACCGGCTAGAAAAGCTGCAAAAAATGTAAAAACAAGAAATGTGACAAGGAGAGACGTCAGAAAGACTGGAGTAAATAAGGTGTACATAGGCAAGAAAAGCAGCAAAAAAGGAAGAGACCGACAAAAAACGATATGGGTGGGATATGGGTGGTAAAAGGCCACAATCAACGACTAGATCACAAACATGTTGATAGAAGCACCGATACACAAGGATTTGGTGGGCGTGAAAGCCCAATTTGGAACAAAAAGAAAATTAAGTTTAAGGGGGCGTGTTGGAAGAATAAACTTGATTTTGGAATAATCAAGATTAATCTAGAAGAAGAAAAGTAGTCAAGGACATGTGAAAGAAATGATAAAACATGGAGTATTCTAGAGTTGTATTTGGTCAAAATTGTAGGTAGAGGTAGGTGGAGATATTTGTGTAGAAATGTCTAGAGTTTTCCTAGTCAAAATTAGTAGGTAGAATACTAGAGAAATAGAGAGAGTTCTAGAATCATCATGTATAGCCTATAAATAGGCATTGGTTGTAACCATTGTGAAGTGTAATTGAGTGATAACACCAAGGGAGGTGTAGGTGCAAGTGATTAGAGAAAGTAAGTTTGTAAATAAAGTTAAGGTCTTGTACGACCAGTTTTGAGAGAGTAATAATAAAATTCCATTTCCATAAGTCATTTGTGAGCCCATTTTCAAACTATCTTCAATACCCATCTAGCCTTTAACTCAGAATCATTTCCAACATTCAATATAGAAGCATGAGATTAAAAGGCATCTCTGAAAAAACAAAACAAAAAAATGATATCTATGGGATTTAAGACAGAAAACGGGTGAAGAGGATCTGGTAAAGCTGTTACTAGAAAGCAAGCAATGTCCAAAGTACTAAAGCTAAATAGTCAATAGCTTAAAAGAGATCCAAAACAAATGCCCAAGGAAAAGTGGATATTCAATACTTATTTGGTTAAATCCCCGGTATTCAATACTATCATGAATCAATTGGGATAAGTCAGGTGGTGATAGTAATTTCCTATTGACACTGGGGCGTGTGCACGAAGACTTCCTTGTGTCATCATTGAATTACCAAACTTCACAATTTCACCATTGAACAGACTCAATTTTATCAAATCAATATCTATGTAAACGCAATTTAGCTTCAATAGAAATAAAATCAAACAATCGCACAGATAATAAGAAAAAACTTCAACGAATCCCACAGAAGAAAGAATATTTCCCATTAAAATCAGAGTCAAAAGTAAATCAAAGCTTTGACTATATACAATAATTTTTGAGTTGAATCAAACTATTCACCGTAACCAACAAAATTAGAATCAAAATTGAACTGATCATGCATTTTTCTAATTATTTACCAGAAACCCAAAAATTTTATATCACTTTAATTGGTAACATCCTTAATTTTTGAAACCCTAGCTTCAAAATAAATACTTCAATACCCAATTAGAGAACAAGAAGATTGGAAATCTTACCACCACTTGCAACAGACACAATTTCACTAGCCTATGATCACCTTCAACGTTGATATTTCTCTGAGATTCATCTTCAATACATCTGAAATCGTCGAGAAGAACAGGTGAAGGAAGAAAAAACAACAAAGAAATTAACGGTTTATCGAATCTGAAACTGAGGGATTTCTCCTCATCGATCAAGAAACATACAACCTACTGAAATCTGAAACTAAGAGACAAGTGGGTTAGACCAGCAACATACAACCTACTGAAATTTGAATATCTAACTTAAAACCCTCCTGGAGGTCATCTAAAGCAGTGTTACCAGACTATTGTTTAGCCGCCACCATCTATCGCCTTTTAACCAAGTTTTTCAAGAAACAATGCAAACTTAAACGTTCTGTATTTTTTGTTACATCAAAATGAATCTTATTTGGTTCAAAATATAAAAAAAATGGCAAAAATACAGCAAAAGAATCACATCATATCCTCTTTTGCTTAAACCATCATTTTAGACAGGTAGAAACAAGGGTTTATTGACATTTGACATTGGTCGATCAGTTGGAAAAAAAATTGTTGATAAATAAGTGCAACAGACAATTAATAAATGTTATTTAATCCTACACTAATTATGCATTCTTCCAATTATTAACCAGAAACCCCAAACTTATAATCACTTTGATTTCTAACATCCCTAATTTTTAAAACCTAGCTTCAAATCAAATACTGAAGTACCCAATTAAAGAACAAGAAGATTAGAAATCTTACCACCTCTCGCGACGAACACAATCTCACTAGCGAGTTAAGACATCCTTCGTTGATGATATTCTCTGAAATCCATCTTCACTACGAAATCGCCAGACGAACAATTTAAAAAAGATAAACCACCATAAAAATTACTGATTTTGAAATCTAAAACTTAGAAATTTCTTTATCAATCGGATTCAGGAAGTAGTTAATGATGGCGGGTAGAAGATTATGTGTAAGGGTTTTTCTCTAAGAACCTTCAAAGGAAAAAATGGCTTCTCTCTAACGGAAGTTGACTTTAGAGAATGGGTGAGAAATATTTTTTTTTAGGTATTATCGAAAGGATAAGTTCGATGTAAGTAGAGTGTAGTTAGAAGAAAGTAATTTTCCTTATTTTATGATATTCTTTTTGATATATTTTTTTTTTTAATTTCAGAAATTTTTCTTAAACATCTTCAAAGTGTGATATATGGAAATATGTGAGAGAAAAAGACATAAAGAGTTAGAGTGGTGGGGTCTAATTTTCACATAGATGATTTAGGGGTGGAATTAGTTATTTTGGATGTGTAACATCGACTACACACAAGTCTTCAGGGATAAAGAGTGTCATATAATTAATCAAAAAGGATAATCCTAAATACTGTGACACTCAAAAATTTATATCACACTTAACAATTGTTATAATACTTGTGACCCATATATTATGTGATTTAAAAGATAAGCGTTACAAATCTCTGTGTTACAAATTGTCTAATATGGTGTAGTGATGAAGATCATCCATTCTTCCTATTTACATATGGCAACTATAATATTATTTGTGTTTTGAAGGTTAATTAAGGTTGAATTATTCGATTGCCATTATTTTGGGGTTTTACATCACTACACCAAAACAAAGATTTTGTCACGGGGCATTTTTGTTACTGATTAAATTTGTAACAAATATATGACGTTAGAGAAATGCTGTGATAATTATTATTATATTATTATTTTGTAACAGTTTTCACTGTGACAAAATTTGGTTAGTCACATTTATAAAATGTTATATTATTTAATAATAACAGTTAACCTAATTTTAGAATAGCGACATGTGGCTCATTTGTCACAGTAAGTATAACAGATTTAATTGTTATTATAACTTTCAACAATTCGGTGATGACACGTGTCTTTCACCGCTAGGTAATCAACTATTTAGTTTTGCCACGTGTCAATTTTTCTAACGATTACAATAACACATATAAGTGTTGCATACTTTTTGCAGCAAATTCCCTATGGACACCTGTTATATTTTTGTCACTATTAATGTAACGTTAAAACCGTTAATCTCATTTGTAACAACATAAAGATGATGACATGTGTTGTTTTTCTTCAAAGTTTTTGTCACAGTTAAATCTGTGACAATTCTTTCAATTACAATTAAAAAAAAGGATAGTCCAGGTCATTCTCATGGACCTTGTTAGAGCACTGCTCAGTCAAACTCCCATGCGTTGCTATCTCAAGCATGTTTGTCAATCTTAGTGATCAAAACTATATAGTCTTGATTTCTAGTCTATTATAACTAAGGTCTCGTACTAGGATAGTAAGTGTAGTTGATCTCAATAACTCCATGGAGATCATCATACAAGATGAAGAACTACTCAAGGAACTAGTGGATCTTCATTGACTAAAAGGTATGTAGAGACTTGAACTTATTTATCACTCAAAAGTCTATCTACTCTATCTCCTACTCTTTGAGACAAAATTCGTTTACTATATAGACTAAACATATGGACATGTGATATTTCGAGCTAAGTATATCTCGCTTATCTATTTCTCAAAATATGTGTTGGTAAAGCCTTCGCTTTATCCGAGTTCATCTTTACCTAGTGATGAAATTCATGATTAAGTTTCAATCAGTTTGAAAACCTCTTTGACGAAAAATAGTTTGTGAATAACAACTATATAATGCCCTATGAGAATGTTTCAATGATTGAAATGATAGTTTAGACTATATAACCATTGGGGTATATAAACATTGTTGTGGTAACACATATATGTATAAGTCCTTAACACTTGAACCGAAGTTTGCGAACTTTGTTGATCAAGTGAGAACCGGAACATGAGCAGGCAACTCAGTCCCCGAACTGGCGTAGTTCTCGAACCCAAGAATTTTTTCTAGAGTTTATGAACTTCAACCGGTTAGTTTGAGTCGGCGAACTCAAAAGGTTATGTCCAAAAATGATTATCTAAATTACTAAGGATTTCTATTACAAACCATGGCTCTATAGTTCATGAATTGATTCGAGTGAATCACATCGTTTTTAATTCAATTATATCTTGTGTAGTACATAGGATCTCATAGCAATTCAACAACTCTCTAACTAGTTCATTTGAGTCATTTGAACTAGTTATGGTGAAGAAGAACATGGTTGATATGGAAGTTATCATTTGGCTAACCATTTTGGTTAACTAGTTAAGAACCGACTATGGTATACATTTGGGTACGGTTACACAAACCAAAAAATGTCTAGTACATGTATGTATGGCAATCTAAGTTTTTGATCTAACGGTTGAGTAATATTAGCTTGCATATAATCAGGTTTTCATATAATGGTGAATATTGAATGCTTTTTTAGCAATCTAACATTGATTAAAAACCCTAATTTGAATACTATATAAGGGGGGCTCTATCTATTGGGAAAAATAATCCCCACACACCTTTTTTGTGTGATTCTAGTTTCTCTAATTTAGATTCGATCTCTATTAACCCTTGAGTTTTCTCTCTAAATTCGGGTTAACGACTTAAAGACTTCATTGGGATTGTGAAGCCATACTGATAATACTTTCTTCGTAGTTGTGTGATCGATCTTTCTCTTTCTATTGTACAAGTACAATTGTAATAATCGTCTTGAGATTTGTGTCTCCGATAGGTAAGATAAAAGTAGTCACAAACATCTTCGTCTCATTGTTTGTGATACATCAATAATCTTCTTCGCTGCGTCAATTAAGTTTATTGTGAGGTGATTGATGAAACTAATCTATTCTTCTGGAAGATAAGTCTAGTTTTATCAATTGGTTCCTGTTTACCTTGATTTATCAAAAGACGAAATAAAACTTGTAGGTTTATTCGTGGGAGACAAATTTATATATTACTTGTAGAGTTTTCTGTGTGAGACAAATGTGTTTATTAAAGTCTTCAACTTTGGGTCGTAACAACTCTTGGTTGTGGGTGAGATCAGCTAAGGGAATCGATTGCGCAGTATCCTGCTGGGATCAAAGGCATAGGAACATAGTTTTACCTTGGATCAGTATGAGATTGGTTGGGGTTCAACTACAGTCCAGTCTGAAGTTAACTTGTAGTAGGCTATTGTCTGTAGCGACTTAATATAATGTATGTTTAATCTGGTCTAGGTCCCGGGTTTTTTTTGCATTTGCGGTTTCCTCGTTAACAAAATTCTGGTGTTTTTGTTATTTCTTTTGCGTATTATGTTTCGTTATATAATTGAAATAATATAGGTTGTGTGTTGGTTCAATCAATAAGAATATCCAACCTTTCTAGGTTGTTGATCCAAATTGATTGACACTTGGATATTGGTCTTTGGTACCATCCAAGTTATCTCTCCTTGATAAGAGTCGCAAATTATATTTGCTTGAGTATTTGATCAAGTTGAGAGATTGAGATAATAACTCCTTGAGTATTTTCTATTGATTAAGTCTAGTTGATTCTCTAGAAAATAACTCGGAGTTTTCCATACATATTGTTAATTGAAAATTGGGTGAGGTTGTTAGACCCCACTTTTTCAATTAGTATCAGAGAAGGAAAACATGTTCAAGACCTCACAAGTATGTTTTTATAGCGGTCTAACTTTATGTACAAGAGTAATATCTCTGATAACACAACACCAGCTAAAAGCCACTCAGGCGAGGATCAAAGCCTTGAAGCTTCTGAGAAAAACTCTATCACATGTTCCTTGAATGAATCTGCCTTTGACTGGGATAAATCTCTTGATGGGAAATTGGATGAACTTTCAGATGACAGTGATTCAGAAGAAGGACCGAGCATTGATGAGGAAGTTTTTCAATATATCAA
This sequence comes from Papaver bracteatum, assembly GCA_023529315.1. Lineage (NCBI taxonomy): Eukaryota > Viridiplantae > Streptophyta > Magnoliopsida > Ranunculales > Papaveraceae > Papaver > Papaver bracteatum. The sequence goes on along the minus strand of JAJJWX010001109.1, from coordinate 33,599 downwards.
GATGTTTGATCATGCTTTAAAATAAAAATGGTTAGCAACTTGCCTGAGTAAATATATGGCTACTCTTTGTCGAGAAAACAAAAAATTGAGAAAACTCTTTAAAGGATATGATGGTGGATATAATCTCCTAAAATCTATCATTAAGGATCATGAAGAAGATGTTCAAACAAAAAAAAACTGAATGTGACAATCTTCTCCGAAATCTCTATATGTTGAAAGAAAAACTTGCAGATTCTGAAGAAAGACGTGACTCTCAACGGAAATGTTTTATTGACAAAGAACTCATATTTCTCACTAAAGAAAAGTCATTGGAGACTGAACTTGCATCTTCCCTTGATAAAGTAAAATCACTAGAATGGAATCTAAGAAGATTCAATTCTAGCTCTACTAAATTGACTTCTATGATTGGAGCATGTAAAGAACACTGTGATACACGTGGTCTAGGGTATAAAGGAATAGACACTCCAAAAATGAGTAAGATAAATTTTGTCAAAGATATTGATAATTCTTCATGTGATAAAATGTTTGCAACCTCCAATGTTCCTAAGGAGGAAAGGACTTCTCCCAAAATTACTCACAAGAGAACAGTTAAGAATAATTCCTTTAACTGCTATTACTGCGGAAATAAATGACATCCTGAACGAAAATGTCGCTTTCGTTTAAGAAATAAAAAACTTCACGATATTCTTGTATGGATGTCTACGGAAGTGATTAAACCTGTTTCTCATATTTTTGGAGTAAAAGTCATATTCAAAAATCAAGAAAACTACGTTGATAAGTCATCTCATATTCATGATTTGGAATCACAAAATGTGAACCAAGGTAGAAGGAAAAACGACAATTGGGTAATTAACAACCCTGAAAGGAGAAAAAGTCACATGAGAAAGAAAAATAAATCAAGTTCCATATCTCCTTATGTGAAAGGACGTGAATCCAAGAATTCTGTCCCAGATTACATTCACATAAATAATTGAGTCTCAGAACTTAAGTCAAGTATAAATAGACTCAGACGGAGCGTGTCCAAAACATGGAAAATGGCTAACTCAGGTACTTGTATTCCCTATTCTAGTATAAGTTCTTCATTTGTGAATGACTCATCTCTACATTTCTCTAAAGGAGAAGTCAACCATGATGAGCAAAGTGCTCATCCTAACACACCGTGACTACCTTCTGAAGTATCCTTCTTGATGGGATAAGAAGGATGCTCTGTATTCTCAAGAAATAGTCTTGAGAAAGTTGTAAAAGGTGTATGTTGTTGCTAAGATTTTTTTTAATTTTTTTTTTTCTTCAAAGAATATTTCTTGTGCTTGGTAGAAAATTCCTTGCTGAGTTGTTCCTTTACTTTTGGTTTTCTTGTCCACGTCTTGGTCATACTTGACTAAATGTGCATGTTCAAGAGAACCGCACGGAAGTCCTTGTGCCTAGGGTTTTATATAAACCTACTTATATATTTGTCATGGATTGACACCTTATTCTATAAGGAAAAAAATATTCTTCTAAGATTCCTTTAGCACAATGGAGAGACACATCAAAGATGTGGAGGGTAACACCATTGAGTTCCATGAATATCCTGTTTTTATTATTTGTCATTAAGCTATTGATCATGAAAACAATCTACCAGTACCGATGTCTTCACAACTGGTAGGAAATCTTCTTCGGAATTTTGAAGTGGTTCGTGAACATCTTGGAATTGCAACAAAGAACCTTGAGTTTCTGAAGAACGAACTAAAGGAAGCTTCTGATGAACTTACTCTTGTTCAATCTCTAGTTGCAAATCGAATTTAGATTACCTAGTAAATCTTCTATTTTTCTTGGTTTGCTTAGAAGAATAACTAGATTTTTGGAATATCCATTATTGTGATTACACATATCCATATCCAATGTTTTCATCTTCTTGTTTTTAGATTTATTGATTTAAATTCTAAATTTGTTTGGAAGATGATAGTTGCAATATTAATCTTTATGATTTCTTATATTGAAATATTTTGATGGGATATGTTGTTTACGTCCGTGAACTTTATTGTCCCATATTTTGTCAAAAGTAAAGTCGTTCGTGAATTGATATGCAAATATTAATAAAAGGATGAATATACTTTTGAAAAACACAAAAGTTAAGCCTATATTGTCAATTATTGATGTAAGATAGGTTAAAATCTTTTGGATTCAAGGATTATGTCTATTGTGTGTCATTGTGCAGATAGTGATGGAAACATAGAGTGAATCCTTGTGCTATCCATGGTATAATCTTTATTGTTCCATATTATTATGTATTACCGTGAAGGCTCCGTTGTGTATCTTATGTAGAGCACAATACGACTAAGTCGATTTCTTATTGGCATGGTTGGTTTCTCCATGAGATGCTATATGTTGAGCATTGAAAACTAAATTGATAAACTTGTGTCGTGGTTGCTTAGTTAGTATTCCATAAGCTTTCTTATGTTGAGTACATGAACGGTTAAGGTTGTCACTCAAGATAATCTTAGTCGGGGTTCCATAATCTCTTATGTTGAGCCTAAATGAACTAATTTAATCGTCTTGTTTGATTATTTAGTTAGTTGCTCTGAAAGTACTCTTTTGTTGAGCAAAAACAATTGAATTGATTACTTTTGTGATTAGTTTAGTTGTGAATCCGTTTAGATTGTTTATGGATTTTCTTGTGAATAATATAATCAATGTTTTTAAGTCTCTATAAGTTTATTGTGTTGAGCATATTTAGTCAAATTAATCTTGGTTAGATTTGGTTAGTTTGATTGAATATTTCTTGTTGGATTCCAAATTCATACTTTTATATAATTTGTCGAGTCTAAAGAGATCCTTCTTTTCTCTTGAAATTAAGGTCGCTATTGTTGTTCCTTTGGGAATGACATATTATGGGGGAGAGTTATTTTTTGAACTTGTGTTTAATTGACAAATCTTTGTGGGGAGTGCGGCTGTGGAATATTTTAGGGGTCACCTTGTATCTTTATAGACTCCTTGATGAATGCATTTAGCTTAGGATTTATGATTGCATATAAAGAAGATGATATACATTTACCTTTGATCATGAAATGTCTCTTACAAAAATTTCATTAGGATCCCGTTCTTGTACCTTTTCTAATTTTATTGACAAAAATGGGGAGAAATAATTATAGTTCACACTACAAATACATATGGTTTTCGGATCATCATGTAAGGGGGAGTGGTTTCCATGAGAGATGGAGTATTGACTAACTGGGAGAGAAGTATCACCATAGTATTATTTTTGAAGTTGTAATGCAATTGGACATTGATGTTGTATAATAATACTATGACACTGTATAACAATGATCGAGAAACGATGCTTTTCTCATTGTTATAGCTATGGATTTTCAACAACGATGATACTAAACTTACAACCTTTGGGATCATTGGACTACTTGGAAGTGACGAAGATTTCGAGTATTATTTAAGATTAGGCATGTGGAATAGGAGCTACAAAGTTTATTTATATATTTTTTTAATTCCATATATGTATTAATAGTTTTTCCACTAAAATTGACAAAGGGGGAGATTGTTAGAGCACTGCTCGGTCAAACTCGCATGTGTTGCTATCTCAAGCATGTTTGTCAATCTTAGTGATCAAAACTATATAGTCTTGATTTCTAGTCTATTATAACTAAGGTCTCGGACTAGGATATTAAGTGTAGTTGAGCTCAAGAACTCCATGGAGATCATCATACAAAATGAAGGACTACTCAAGGAACCAGTGAATCTTCATCGACTAAAAGGTTTGTGGATACTTGAACTTATCTATCACTCAAAATTCTATCTCCTCTATCTCATACTCTTTGAGACAAAAGTCGTTTACTATATAGACTAAAGATATAGGCACATGTGATATTTCAAGCTAAGTATATCTCGCTTATCTACTTCTCTAAATATGTGTTAGTAAAGATTTCGCTTTAGTCGAGTTTATCTTTACCTAGTGACGAAAGTCATGATTAAGTTTTAATCATTTTGGAAATCGCTCTGACGAAAAATAGTTTGTGAATAACAACTATATAACTCCCTCTCATAATGTTTCAATCATTTAAATGAGAGTTTAGACTATATAAACAATGTGGGATATAAAAATTGTTGTGGTAACACATATATGTATAAGTCCTTAACACTTAAACCGAAGTTTGCGAAATTTGTTGACCAAGTGAGAACCAGAACATGAGCAGGAAACTCAGTACGCGAACTAGCATAGTTCTCGAACCCGAGAATTTATGTTGGAGTTGCATCTCAAGTGCAGTCCGCGAACTAGCATAGTCTGCGAACCCGAGAATTTCTGCTAGAGTTTGTGAACTTCAATCGGTTAGTTGGATTCCGCGAAATCAAAAGGTTATCTCTGAAAACGATGATTCGTGAACATATCTAAATTACTAAGGAATGCTTTTGAAAACCGTGGCTTTATAGTTCATGAATTTATTTGAGTGAATCATATCGTTTTTTATTCAATTGTGCCTTGTATAGTACATGGGATCTCAAAGAAGTTGAACAACTCTCTAACTAGTTCATTTGAGTCATTTAAACTAGTTATGGTGAAGAAGAACATGGTTGACATGGAAGTTATCATTTGGCTAACCATTTTGGTTAACTAGTTATGAACCGACTATTGTATACATTTGGGTACAGTAATACAAACCCAAAAACGTCTAGTACATGTGTGTATGCAAGCTAAGTTTTTGATCTAACAGTTGAGGAATATTAACTTGTATCTAATTAGGTTTTCATCTAACGGTGAATATTGAATGCTTTGTTAGCAAGCTAACATTGATTGCAAACCCTGATTTGAAGATTATATAAGGGAAACTCTAGCTATTGGGAAAAACTAATCCCCATACATATTTATTGTGTGATACTAGTTTCTATAAGCTAGAATTGATCTCCATTAACCCTTGAGTTTTCTCCCTAAACTCGGGTTAACGACTTACAAACTTCATTGGGATTGTGAAGCCAGACCGATACTACTTTCTTCGTAGTTGTGTGATATGATCTTTCTCTTTCTGTCATATGAGTACAATTGTAATAATTGGCTTGAGATTTCTATCTCCGATAGGCAAGATAAAAGTAGTCTAAAATATTTTCGTCTCATTGTTTGTGATTCCTCAATAATCTTCTTCGATGCGTCGATTAAGTTTATTGTGAGGTTATTGATGAAACTGAGCTGTTCTTCGGGAATATAAGTCTGGTTTTATCAATTGGTTCCTGTTCACCTTGATTTATCAAAAGAGGAACAAAACTTGTAGGTTTATTCGTTGGAGACGAATTTATTTATTACCTGTAGACTTTTCTGTGTGAGACAGATTTGTTTATTAAAGTCTTTGACTTTGGGTCGTAGCAACTCTTGGTTGTGGGTGAGATCAGATAAGCGAATCAAGTGCACAGTATCGTGCTGGGATCAGAGGCGTAAAAACATAATTGTACCTTGGATCAGTGTGAGATTGGTTGGGGTTTAACTACAGTCCAGTCCGAAATTAGCTTGTAGTAGGCTAGTTTCTGTAGTAGCTTAGTACAATGTATGTTTAATATGGACTAGGTCCCGAGTTTTTATACATTTGCGGTCTCATCGTTAACAAAATTATGGTGTCTGTATTATTTATTTTCCGAATTATGTTTAGTTATATAATTGAAATAATATAGGTTGTGCATTGGTTAAATTAATTAGAATATCCGACCTTTCTAGGTTGTTGATTTAAATTGATTGACACTTGTATATTGGTCTTTGGTACCATCCAAGTTATCTCTCCTTGATAAGACTTGCAAATTATATTTGCTTGAGTATTTGGTCAAGTTGAGAGATTGAGATAATAACTCCTTGAGTATTTTCTATTGCTTGAGTATAGTTGATTCACTAGAAAACAACTCGGAGTTGTCCATACAGATTTCTAATCAAAAATTGGGTGAGATTGTTAGACCCCCGCTTTTTCATACCTGGCCTTCCATTTTACAAGCCTACAAAATTAAACTTGAATCACATGCCTGCAAATTCTTCTTTTTCAATCTGCAATTCACCATATTTTACCATTCATGCATACATTACAGAAACATCAACTCATCACATTTACCATAACTTCTTAATACAATTCATCATACTCAAATATGAAACTATACATTCTCATTCACAAATGAAAGCTATTCATTGCTCTAAACTAATACAACCAATAAGATGCACAAAATATGATTTCTATGACTAACTTACATGGACTTCCACATGAAGAAAATTTAACACCTGAAGCTTGAATCACTAGTCCAGATACTTCCACAAGCATAACAGCATTTCCGGCGAGACATATTGCATGTCCATTTACAACATAAGTTAGCATTTTCTTATAATTTGAAGCTTCAGATATAAAGCAAATTATGAAGAGTACGAGTTCAAAAAAAATACAAACATTTAAAGGGTAATACCTTTCCAAGAGGATTCAGCTTAAGAAACTCTGGATCTTTGTTGGAAACCCCCATTTCAAAATCCTTAACAAGATCAACTTTGATTCCAAAGTAGTTTCCAATAATAAGTTCCTTAGAAGGAATTTTTGTTTGTACTTCTAGCATGCAACCTACAGAGTAGACATAACAACAAATAATAAACATAGAAATTAAGCAAAAGATCGTTCACATCAAACCAGCCAATCAAGTTAACTGGATATAATTTCAGTTATTTTCTACTTGGAAGTCAAAGTGAGTATTTCATAGACTTACTTGATTCCTGCCTTCAAAGAGGTTCATACAAATAAGAATATCCACTTCTCCCTATAAAGGACAATCAATGTAATTAGTTTCTAAGATAATATATACAAGAGTTATGAATATATAGTGATGTCTAGCTAACCCGTCAGAAATTGATACAAGTTTATCAAGGTCTTTCCGAAACGGTAATTCTATCATTTTAAGCAACCAACTACGCAATCCATGAAATGTTTACCTTCTCAACGGAAGGAGGATCCAAGTAACTAGGGCCTTCTATACAACTTACTCAAGATCTCACAATCTTATTATGATTGGCAGATCTCACATCAAGGTTCCGCAACAATTCCTTCGCAACCAATGCCTTGATTCGATTAAGATGGTGATTGCTCCACTTTGGACATATGAATTTCAACTTTATAAAAATCAAAACGAAGACAGAAGAACAAAAAAGAAAAATGTATAAGTCATTAATGTAACAACCATCAACAAGAGAAGTTCTGAAATATAAGAAAATTCAGGCCAAAACTATACTCCAAAAACCATAAATCTATGACAGATATGTCGAGCATTGTGATCAACAGTGAACTTCACAGGGGAGATTAACAAAATAAGGATTCCTCAAGATCAAATGGGGGATTAAAAGTTCCAATTACTTGTGATTCATCTGGTTAGCGGGAAAACTAGCATTAAATATTATAAAACCTCTAGATTTTATGCCAAGTACACATCTTTGATTGACTAATAATTTATATCAGTTAAAAACCTAAGCATCCTAACACTACAACTATCAATCAGAGATACTAGGGTTACAAATCACATCCATCTTAGATGTTATAAACCCTATTAATTGAAAACAAAGAGAAACATTATGAGAGAAAGCATATCTAAAACCAATCTACTCTTAAAATAACCAAATCTTATATGTTTCTCAAGGTAGAATTCGTTATTTCCAGAAATGAAATAACATAATTTTTCATAAGGATAAGCACAACACTAAGAAATAGACCATTAAAACAAAAACTTAAAAAAAGCCTTCTGAAATCAACAAAACAAAACATAAAAAACTGCACAAGTAGTAAGGGTAAAACTCTCCTTAAGAGGGAATACTCACATCCAAAATATGCAAAAGTTGATCAATAGATAAAGGTTGTTAGAGAATATTTTTCCCATATTCCATAATCTGACTCTTTAGTAGTTTGTCAGTAGCACTTATGCTAAAATGATTCTTATGAACCATAGGAAATCCTTCAAACTACCAATGATTCTTATGAACCATAGGAAATCCTTCAAACTACGAATTGTTTTCAACAACACAACATAGAAATTCATAGAGTCATATACTAGATGAGTAACCTTTAAGTATCCAACAACCCACACATATGAATGAAACAGCACACAACATGACACAACTATAAATCTGAAAAAACAACACCTCTAAGTGATAAAACTACTGAATATAAAGCAAATAAAAATCAATGATAGTAAATATGAAACAGGAGCCAACTTACTTCCTGCAAATCATCTTATCTTGATTGTATTTCCTAGCCAAATCCATGAAAGAAGGCTCAATAATACCTCCACGAAGCCTCAAAACCAAATGAAGTGTACATTCTCAATGGAAGGTGCCTGTAAGATACCTGCAATAGGAAGAATAAATACTTATCAGGTATCACAATCTTGCACAATCATAATATCTGAAAGCAACAATTTAGGATACGTACTTATATCATATTACTTTATCCTTCTATTTTATCTGAACGAAAGGTGACTATTCTACTATACGAAAAGTTAGATAAAACAAGAGTAGCATCATTCACTAGAGCCATTAGCCATCAACTGCAATACCATTACTAAACTACACCAAGTATCACTGTGAAAAACATAAGAACATATTTAGTGTCTCCAGTGAACAATATATCTAGCCCTCAAGCATGTTTCCTGACTGACATATCCAATACCTCAAAAAATAAAGAATGAAAAATGAAAAATTACTTCATTAAAAGAAAACAACAGATCAGAAGCAAAAATGATGGCTAACTGCAGACTCACGTTAAGCTTTACTCCTCTTACATACCCTATTAAAAACACTGAGAAAATCACTGCCATTGCAAGAGTCCCTATTTGATCAATACAACGGAACTTTCATAAAAAAAAGGTTAGATGATGTATTCATTCCTGTAAAATCCTTGTAAAAGTATCTCCCTGAAGTCAAATAACACGAAGAAAATCGATTTTAAAAAATAAAGTAACATGAAAAGTATCAAATTACGGAGTTCAAATCGATAACAAGTTAAATTCTACATAAAACAACAAATAATCTTACAGTCTTGACCAGAATAAGACTTGAAAGAAAAAACTTTAACTCAAGAACCAATGTCACAGTTGAAAGATTACATGAATGTGAACTTGTACATATATGCAGTACTTACTTATACTAGTAACATGGGTTACAGAGATTAAGACTAACTCATTTAACCAAAAAAGTGCTAATTTTACATACATCTTCTGGTACCTGACTTCAAGTATTGATATCAACTCAAAAAACTTGGCTTTTATTTCAGTCAGACAGAAATCTCAAAGGCACTACGTAATTATGAAGAAAAAAGGTTAGAAAAGAGCCATATCAGCTTACAGCTCTAGCAGCTTCCTCATGGGTGGAGAATGCAACAAAACCATAGCCCTTCCTCACTCCTCCATGATCAAGCATCTCTCATTACCAACCCAAAAACTGTTACAAATCACCACCACCACCATCTTTAGTATCATACAACAACGAATCACACGCATCACCACCACCACCACCACCATCTTTAGTTCTTCTACTGATTTCTAAAACAAAAAAACAAATGATACTTAAAACCATATCCAAAAAATCAAACCCTAACTTAAAAATTGAAAAATAGATAAAATAAATTGCAAATTTACCTGATAAAGTTTGTAGAAAATCAAACCAAACGTATTTTCCATGAAATCAAAAGAAACCCTAACAAAACCCCCAAATCAAAACTCTAATTTAAATCCACATCTTAAGAGAACTTGAGATCTACTGGGTTCCATTAAAATAAAATTTTAATGAAATTAGAGTATAGATTTATTCGTATATGAACTACGGTTTTTTTTCTCTGATTTGGAGGAGGGAGATGAAGAAGTTGGAGAAAAGAGAAGCATTCTGGTAAGGTTGAAGCTATGGAGTTATTTCCTCGTCCTTATTGATTATGAAAACACAAGATTTGGTCATAAAATAGATCGATAGTAATAACTCTACTTCGATTCAGAGTGTTGGGGTTTCAGTAGAAAAGAAGAAGATGGTGTGAGCGTTTTAGGATTTCAGTCAAAGAAGGATAAGATAGGGTGAGGGAAGCGGATAAAGATTAAGATTTAGGTTTCTGATTTTAGTTTTCATTTTCTCTCTCTTTTAACAATAATAGAAACCCATTATTAGAGTGTAGTATAGCTGGATGACTACTGTCTTCGACACCCATTTGATTGGTTTCAGAAGATCAAATGGTTAACTTCTTACCACGTGTCACAAACAAGTTCATCGAACGGCTTTGCTTGTTTTAAATTATATTTCAATCCCTCACAAGTTCAAAGATTACTAGAGTGAGACGTTAGTTTCTCTTTCAGATGAAGTGTAGATGAAATATATCATAATTAAACATCACAGGTTCAAAGATTACTAGCATTAGACCTGATTTTCTCTTTCGGATGAACAAGAGCAGAAATATATTAGAATTGAACATCGCCGGTTCAAAGATTACTAGATTTAGACCTGAGTTTCTCTTTCAGATGAACATGAGATGAAATATATCAGAATTAAACATCACAGGTTCAAAGGTTACTAGAGTTGTACCTGAGTTTCTCGTTCAAATGAACTGAGGACGAAATATACACTACGGGAAAAAACAACGTTTACAACACAATTTAAGAGTTGTAGTACCCCTACGACAACTCCATTTCATGCATTATGGAAGGGGGTATTGTAGAAAGTCCAAGATTTTCTACAATACTTGACTAAGAGTTGTAAATGGGGTTGTGATTCATGGTTCGACAATATGTTTCCGAAGTTGTGATTCTCTTTCGATTTTTTTTGAAAGCCTAACACCACTCTTGCTTGTGTTGTAGAACTATCCTGGACAACAAAGGATGGGTATCGTAAAATATGTAACACGACACTTGTACAAGTTGAAGATCTATCTTAGACAACCTAGGATGTGTATCATAGAAATATGTAACACAACACTTGTATAAGTTGAAGGACTATCTTACACAACCTAGGATGTGTATTGTGGAAATATGTAACAACTCTTATTACTATTATGAATAAGATTTGCACGACACTTGTTAGTGTTGTAGAACTATGTTGGACAACACCTAATTATGTCGTCAAGACATTCTTTCACAACCATTGGTTTGTGTAGTTGAAATATGGAACACAACTCTTAATAGAAGTTGTGTGCATAAAACTATTTTGAAAAAAAAAATTATAGCCGAAAGTATTTCACATTCATAATTTCATATTAACCTGCTAGTGTAACACATTTACATTCATTCAAGACCTGCCACTCCAATTGCATTACCTAGCAAACTTCAAATCACCTTGTGTGTGAGAGTGTTGCGCACAAAAGAAAAGAAAAGAAAATCATAATTCATTTAACATGACTAAATCTATCATATAAATGATAGTTTGGGTTACATTTCTAAATGGAAGTGATCCGTTTTTGCAGCACACTCTTCTTGGTAAACCGAACGATGATTACGGGAAACACAGAGGTATATGATACGGTAGAGGCACTGGCATAGATGTGAAGTGCCATAGTTTTCAATGAACATCATATCAGTTGGCATAGCCTGCAAACCGTTGGTACTCTTCAAGTACAACAGGCAAACACCAGTTCTACATTTTCCTCAAACAGAGATTAACACTGCCCGTCCTATGTTGTTGTTCATCCAAAGGAAAATTTATTAGAAAATGGGTGCTGCTTAATCATTGAGCTATGACCAGAAATATAAAATACAGAAAGGAAGTTGATTGTTAGATCATGTTGCCATACCTTTCCAAGTATGAAATGCAGTAGAAATCCCCCATCATACAGCTGCAAATAAAAGAGTGTAGTGAGTAATATGCATTGCAATAGAAATTTGTTATAAGTAGCACAACCAGAATCCACATTGAAGAAAAAAATCAACATACACACCTGACAGATCACTATATATTCCTTGGCTTTCTATATATCCATCCCACTCCAATCATCATTCAATCATTCAATAAAGAAGATATGGCAGCTGAAACATATCAAGGATTGCAGTCAATATAACAAAAATAGAAGATAAAAAAATCAAACACTCTAAATATGAAACAAGTTTATCCATATCGCATGAGCAGTAGGGATGCACAAGGTACGGGACGGTACATGTTTTTCGTAGCTCAGTACATGTACCTCCCTATGGCCGGTACCTGTACATTTTACCTGTACCTGTACCCGTGCATGACGGGACGGGACGGTACCTGTTTAACAGGGTACGTGACTAGTTCTTTACCTGAAGAAAAAAAACAAACCAAAATGACCTTGATAATCTAAATATTTTAAACTAAACTGAACCCGCAAAAGACGAGTTAGCTTGATGTCCCGATAAGGAACATGTGCGCCATCTTTCCTCTTATTTTCGTCCCCAAGGGCACTGATCACATTACCAAGTGCAAGAACTCCCATGTTAATATGAACTCCTATTTAACAAATCAAAAAAATAAATTCCATATCATTGTTATGTCCTAGTAACACTTGTGGACAGTTGAAGTAATACATTACCTTCCTAGAAACGAACACCATCCCACTCCCGTCCTTTTAGCTCGTTATGATCCAGCAAGATCTACGTACAGGATGGAGATTCGCACATAAAAATTCTGCATTCATGTATTCTTTTTGCACTTATATCCGGCCTCGATCTGTTCCAATGTGATTGTGAAGATGGCATGTGATCGACTATCATGAACAAGTTAAAGAAAAGGTGGAACATCGTTACAGTCAAGAAGTATCCATTGTGGGTAAAGAAATGAACAAGATCAAGAGTTATCTTTAGTCCAGCAAGTTAGAAGAATATAGGTTATCATTTCTCAGCTACAGAACTGATGAAGAAAAGAAAATCAAAAGGAAAGAATGGTGTTCATTAAGTTACTCCAAATACTAAGATCTTTCAGTCAGAATTTTTTTTCATTTGATTGATATTCAATCTTTTGCTGTGTAGAAAGACAAGAAGAAACTGAGAGCAAATAACATGGATTGGTTGTTCATGTTTGTGCTCCCTGTTGCCCGGTTTAATGATCCTTGTTCAAGGCATGCAGCCATTTCTTTTAGTGTACGCACTCCAACTTCAGTTGATCCATCCAAAGTTATAACTCCAGTGGATGTCTCCCGAATTTGTATCGGTTGTTTCACAAAAGACTGTTGCCCAGAAAATCTCTCACTTCTTCTTTTAAAATCTTCACATTAAAACAAGTTCATTACTTAATATTATAAGATTAAGATAGCAGCAACGAAATTAATTGAATAGAAAACTTGGTACGAGAGGTCGCAACCACAAGAATCTTGTACAACATTATCTAAAAACCACTTGACCAATATTACTAGCCAGGGAACGAATTAAAATGCCAATAGAAATCATGTTTCACGCAAGGCAAGAAATGAGCAACAGTAGTCATTCCAGTTGAATTGGTAATAGCTTCAATCGACTCTCCAACTAGAATGGCTAACAGATTCAACATATGAGCTCCCAGTTCACTGGTAATGAAAGAAAGAAAAAGGAGTATAGAAACCTCAATGAAGGAAACATGTAACTGAAATTCAATTTCATGCTTCGACGTTTCGATCTTGCTAAAGAGTGCATTCATAACTTAAGGTTGAATGCTCTATGCTTATTAGCTAAACAACATAAGGGCCAGGAGGCAATACTAATAAGCATCCGAGTAGAAACAGCTTACCTTATTTGCCAACAATTCTGGTCTTCTCCGTACGCTTAGTCTGCATCCATAACGAACATATTAAGGGCATCATTACACAAACTTACAAGTCATCTTGGAATTTCTTTAAACCAAATCTGGGAAACACACATCACAGGGATAACACTAGACCACTAACGCTAAGAACTGTGCAAATCCAAAAACACTACAACCAAAAGTACAAAAACTGGTTAATCTAGCAATCACCATTAAAAATATGAATTAATGATAAATGAAATCGATTAGAATGTCTATTTCTTTACTCCTTCGACAACGTCGACCAAATCCAAATCCGTGACACAAAATCTTATGTAATACGGATCGTAGGGGTTTCGGCTGCTATTTGCCAGCCATTTCAATTGCAATTTCAGAAGGTCTTGGATTAGGAAATCATAAGGATTGCAATTTCAACGAAAGGCCTTGAAATTTTTCAGCTTATGTAATACGGATCGTAGGGGTTTCGCTGAAATTGCAATTTCCATCCATTCAACCGACACAATATCAAGCAATACCGCTTCCAGTTCCAGGTCTCAGTTACTTCTTCCTCTGCAAATCCTTCTCACTTTCAGACCTCTAACCCTTGACAACATCTTCTCCTTAAGCCCGCATACTCCATACTCTTTCTCAGTAAAATTCGTCTTCCGATTCATCCTTAGTCTTCAATTCCTAAATAAAAACTCAACCCATTCATTATTGGATTCAATCAACATCACCCATGGTGTTCTTCCATGATTTGATTCGAATCCTCCAACATATCATCAGCTCCTTCTCTGTAAGCCATACAAGCCAACAAACCATTTTACCACCACCAATAGCTGCACACCATAAACTAGATTCTCTGTCAACTGCACCCCCTTAACACACACCTCAATTTTCAATCTAAGTAAACCCTGACTCAATCCCCATCTTCTAATTCAATATCAGTTGAGCTTCAGACTCATAATGGATTCAAACCAAAACCTGTAAATCGAGAACACACAGACCCTGAAACCCTATTTTCAGTTATTCAAATCGAGCCAAACTACCAGATCCCTTTCAACAGCAAATCCATCCTCTTCTCAACACGATTCAGAGCAACAGATCTTTATCCTTCTTAAACTTCATCTCCATCTTGAATTCTCACATCGATTCCTCTCTCAATCAGAGTAACAGCCGTCTCTCATTTTCCATCTCTCTCAATTTCAGACAAATAAAAGCACAGTTAACATGAAAGAGAGGATGGTTTCTCTGAATTTCAGGAATAGGATAATTTCAGTAGGTCTTGGCTGGCAATTGCAAGGTTTACTAGCGAAACTGAGAAGGTCTGTGTGTTCTCGAATGCGGAGGAAGCAAATTGCAATTTCAGCGAAAGAATACCCAATCTCAGATGAATGGGGTTTCGGCTGCTAGGGGATACAGTCAAAGTAGCTGTGGACCGTAGATTAGGAAATCATACGGATTGCAGAAACTCTTGGATGTCTTTGAACGGTGAAGATTTTATTAGGGGAAGTCATACGGATCAACACCAATATGTGAGAAGTTTGTGTTTCTTTGTTAAACTAAATTCGGTTCGATTATCAACCTCCACACGAAAAAATTCCACAAAAAATATTGATAAATTTATGCAATAATTATCGACATTCTAATATAAAAATATTCAAAAAATGTATAAGAATGAAGTAGAAAAATAAGAAATGAATTCGATAATTAGCGTGTTTCTTTGTGCTTTCTCTTTGTGCTTCCGGTTTGAATTTCAACTAGTCACATAGGTCACGAAGTAATTTCGACTAGTTATACAGGTCATGAAGTAGCTTTAGATCACACTCGTAGACTCAAGAAGCATAAAATTATGAACCAAGAAGCTCTGGGATGGTTCAGACTTCAAACTTAGAATGATATATTATCGAAATCGACAAATATGAAGCTCAGTGTCGATTTGAACTTCAAATGTGGTATAATGGCATACAAACTATGAACCAAGAATCTTCAGGAGGGTTCTGACTTAAAACTTAGCATGATACATCATTGAAATCGATAAATATGAAGCTTAGGGTTGATTCGAACTTCAAATGTGGTATAACGACATACAAAATATGAACCAAGAAGCTCCAAGATCGAAACCTGGCCGTGAGTGGACTACTATATGTCGGAAATTTCGTAAGAACGATGAATCCATCCATTTACAGTTAAGATTCCTTAGAAACATTCCCTCGAAACATTAAACAAACCCAATTCTGGCATATTGTATGCAAACCAGGCTCCGAGATCGAAACCTGGCCGCAAGTAGACTACTATAAGTCGGAAATTTCGTAAGAACGATGAATCCATCAATTTATAGGTGAGATTCCTTCGGAATATTCCCCAAAACTTTAAACAAACCATTTTTTGGCATATTACATGCATAACTTTGGCTCACGAGATCAAACCGGCCGTGAGTGGACTACTATAAGTCAGAAACTTGGTAAGAACGATGAATCCATCAATTTACTTGTAATATTCCTTCGAAATATTCCCCGAAACATTAAACAAACCCTATTCTAGCATATTGTATGCATACCCTGGCACTGAGGTCGAAACATGGCCGTGATTGTACCATTATAAGCCGAAAACTTGGTAAGAACGATGAATCCATCCATTTATAGGTGAGATTCCTTCGGAATAATTCCCTAAACTTTAAACAAACCATGTTTTGGCATATTGCATGCATACCCTGCCACCGAGGTCGAAACATGGCCATGAGAGGACCACTATAAGCCGAAAACTTGGTACGAACGATGAATTCGTCCATTTACAGGTAAGATTCCTTTGGAATATTCCCCGAAACTTTAAACAAACCCTGTTTTGGCATATTGTATGCATAACCTGGCTCTAAGATCGAATCTGGTGCGTTGGACTACTATAAGTCGGAAACTTGGTAAGAACGATGAATCCATCCATTTACAGGTAAGATTCCTTTGGAATATTCCCTGAAACCTTTAACAAACCATATTCTGGCATATTATATGCTTACCCTGGCTCCGAGATCGAATCCTGACTGTGAATGGACTACTAGAAGTCGGAAACTTGGTAAGAACTATGAATCCATCCATTTGCATGTAAGATTCCTTCGGAATATTCCACGAAACTTTAAACAAAACTTATTTTGGTATATTGTATGCATAACCTTACTCTGATATTGAAACATGTCCCTGAGTGGACCATTATAAAAATAGGAAAATTGGTAAGAACGATGAATTCATCCATTTATAGGTAAGATTCCTTCAGAATATTTCCTGAAACCTTAAACAAGCCCTATTTTGGCATATTGTATGCATACCCTGCCACCGAGGTCGAAACCTTGCCGTGAGTGGACTACTATAAGTCGGAAAATTCGTAAGAACGATGAATCCATCAATTTACATGTAAGATTCCTTCGGAATATTCTCTAAAACCTTGAACAAACCATATTCTGGCATATTATATGCGTACACTAGCTCCGAGATCGAATCCTGACTGTGAATGGACTACTAGAAGTCGGAAACTTGGTATGAACGATGAATCCATCCATTTACATGTAAGATTCCTTCGGAAAATTCCCCAAAATCTTAAATAAACCCTATTCTGGCATATTATATGCATACCATGGCTCCGAGGTCGAAACCTAGCCGTGAGTGGAAAATTATAAGCCGAAAACTTGGTATGAACGATGAATCCATCCATTTACATGTAAGATTCCTTCGGAATATTCCCCGAAACTTTAAACAAACCTTATTTTGGTATACTGTATGCATAACCTGACTCAAATATTACTAGAGTTAGACTTGAGTTTCTAATTCAGATGTACATAAGACGAAATATAATATAATTGAACATCACAGGTTCAAATATTACCAAAGTTAGACCTGAGTTACTAAGGTGCAATAAATATCATGGGAATAAGTGCAATAAATATTATGGAGACTGTGAAAAATGACCAGACTACGCTTATCGAAAATAGGTAAAGTAAATATTACATAATTTTAAAGTGACCATATTACCCTTAATGGAAATGAGTGCAATAAATATTACGGAGACTGTGAAAATGACAAGACTACCCTTATCGTAAAAAGGTAAAGTTAATACAATAAAATTTGAAAATGACCATATTTCCCTTAATAGAAATAAGTGCAATAAATACTGTGGAGACTATGAAAAATGACCAGACTACGCTTATTGAAAATAGGTAAAGTAAATATTACAGAATGTGAAAATGACCATATTACTCTTAATGGAAATAAGTTCAATAAATATTATGGAGACTGTGAAAATGACCAGACTACCCTTATGGGAAATAGGTAAAGTAAATATTATAGAATGTGAAAATGACCATATTAACCTTAATAGGAATAAGTGCAATAAATATTATGGAGACTGTGAAATGACCAGACTACCCTTATTGGAAAAAGGTAAAGTAAATATTACAGAATGTGAAAATGACCATATTACCCTTAATGGAATTAGGTGCAATAAACATTATGGAGACTGTGAAAAATGACCAGACTACCCTTATCGTAAAATAAGTAAAGTAAATATTATAAAATGTGAAAATAACCATATTACCCTTGATGGAAATAAGTGTAATAAACATTATGGAGATTGTGAAAATGACAAGACTACCCTTATCGGAAATAAGTAATTTTTAGGAGAAGGCTTCAGCGATGTTTGCGACTCAGTCACTTGAGCATTTTTTTTTTGAACATTATATTTTGTTTTACAACTCTTATAAAGGGTTGTCATAAAGTTAGTATTTTAAAGAACCACAAACTTGACAAAACTTGTGATAGTGTAGGAATGGTTAGTGGTGTGGATTTCCATGCAAGAGGCTAAGGATCAAATCCCCCCAACCTCTTTTTTCCCTACATTCTATATTTTAACTTCAACAACACTTATAAGTGTTGTAATACATTCTATATTTTAACTTCAACAACACTTATAAGTGTTGTAATACATTCTATTAAAAAGAAAAAAAATCACCAATTCTTTTGAACCGTAAGGATGGTTGATGAGCTAGACATCCATGCATTAGGTTCATGTTCGAATCCCCCTAACCTCTTTTTTTCCCAACATTCTATATTTTAACTTCAACAACACTTATAAGTGTTGTTATAAGTTTCTACTAAAAAAGAAAAAAAAACACCAAATCTTGTGAACCGTAAGGATGGTTGATGAGTTAGACATCCATGCATTAGGTTCATGTTCGAATCTCTCCTCTAACATATTTTTCATTATCATATTTTTGTCTTCTTCAACAACACTTATGAGAATTGTGATAGGCTAAGTCACTATGTTTATGTAACAAAGTTGTTATAGCTAAATGTTGTCGCATATGTTTTGTTAAGGAGTTGTCGTTTGTTTTCTTCACCCAACCCTTGTTTTCAAAGTGTTGGTAGTGATGATATACAACAACGCTTCCTTTGAAATCAGTTGTAAAACATAGGACTTTCTACAATGTTTAGGAAAGTGTTGTAAATCCCCTTGTAGATGTATATTTTTCCCATAGTGGCTATCTTCTTCCAGGATCAAGTTCCACGCATCAAGTTCATTCTCCTTGAGTGGATTTTCAAAATACCCCATGAGACTACAAGAAGATGTGAAATAAAAATCATGAGACGTCGGCTAAGAGTAAATCCATGAAGCGAATCAGAAGGCAGCGTTATTTACGAGAATTTTCGGATTTGCATACTCGATACAAGAGTTGTTTTACCCCAAAAAATCTGCCGTAATATTGCTATCAAACAGCTAAATGACGGTGCATATGGTAGTAGATCATGAAAAAACAACTATTAACTCCCATCACTACTTAAAGGAACAAATTAGTAAGAAAAGTGACTCCACCACCCAGCCTGAGGGTAAAAAGTCATTTCAAAGGAATAAAGACTGAAAAAAATAAGAAACAAAAATCGCAAGGGTCTTCGAAGAATTATACCGAAAACTTGTGGATACGGAGATTCGCCGAGGCCACTCCAAAGCGAGAAGCAACCATACATTCTGCTCACCCATTGACCATCATTGCAACTTGTGTCTATATAACATACACATCGCCAACCGCAGATACAACCTCACCGCAAGACCCATTCCACCTAATGGGTACATCACCCGTAACACCATCTTGCCATCACCATGGATACCACTAATAGCCACATTTTGGTCAGTATACAAATCTCCGTACCTAAGAAAGGAAAGACATGACTCAGGTTAGCCCTAGTTAGACCACGGAAAGCATTACTAGAAAACTCAACAAATAGACTAATACCAATAATTAATGTAGATATAATGAAACCCAAGCTAGTGCATTTGTACTTCCAGCAGAATAACTTTTTATTTACAATGAGGTTAGAAATCAATATCTAAGTTTGGCCAAAAACTTTGCCAAAAGTTCAAAGGCACTTGTTAGAAACACCGCAATATTAATCAAGGCACTTGTTAGCCTTTTATTGTACTTTCTCAAGCAGTGGACTTGCAAACGACAACAAATTACCTTGAAAACTTACTCACAAAAAATAAACTAACTAATGGGTGAAACTAAGTTGTTAGTGAAATCTTAAAGTACACCAGAATTATCTCTTGCTCAGTAGTTAAAATTTATAGACTGGATACGCAATTAGATTCCAGGAACAAAACAACACTAGATAAGATTATCTTTTCTTTAGTATCTCAAGCACTTTAATTGTCACGATTTGTGAGGCCATACATGCATCAATATTAAAAAATACCACCCTCTTCCCATTGGGCTCTGCAACAATAAAAGTGAAAGCCCTCAACCTGAAGTGAACTCCAGAAGTAACCTGTTCCGTATTTGCGTACCCCATCATGTTAACATCTGCTTGGTCCACTATGTCATAGCTTCCAAGTCCAATCAAATATTTGGAAGAATCTGAGAACATCTCTATACAACACTGAGAATATCACCAGGGAGAACCAGAATGAGATGATATTGCACGGCTTTCATCCACCGCCAAAATAATGAGAGAAAATCGCCATACTTAATTCTCTAACTGACACTAAAGTCGTCACTAATCACTCTATCCTTGACATTATCCTTCAAAAAAATAACACAAGAAGAAACAAATTCACAGTCAGGCATAGTTCAAAAAATAGCTATCCAAACCATGAAGGAAACTTATAAGCTAAATCACAAAGAGGAAGCAACCCTTAATCCAGTAACAGCAAAAATTTTAAACTGCGACTACTTAAAAACATAACCTATGATCCGCACCTAACATAAGTAAGAAAAGTGAGACTACTCCACCAATGACTTCTTCACCTCTCCAACCTCAGGTTCAAGTGCACAAACGAAGAGATAATGCCCCTCTTTCTCAGCCTCGTCAAGCCGCTCGCTGCTCGATAGTGTTATGAACTACCTCCTACATTTTAGATTGAAATTTACTTTGAGTCACGAATGATATTTAGACTAGTCTACCAATGTTATAGAAGAAGAAAACCTAGTTCTTCTAGATATCCTACTCGTACGAACCTCTAACTCGATATGGTTTTTCTACCGACCCTATTTCCAATTTTGTATTCTCATCGGCTATCACCTACTTATGTTGCTTTTGCAAACAACTTATTATCTGTGAGTATACCTACAAGGATTGAAGATGTTCTTGTTGATCCGAAGTGGAAGGAAGCTACATTTGAAAAAATGGAAGCTCTAGACAAGAATGGAACATGGGATTTAGTCAAACTGCCAAAAGGGAAGAAAATAGTTGGTTGTAAATGGGTATTTACTATGAAGTTCAATTCTGCTGGAATAGTTGAAAGACATAAGGAAAGATTAGTAGCTAAAGTTACCTCAAACTTATGGAATTGACTATCAAGAAACCTTTGCTCATGCTGCTAAGATGAACACTATCCATGTATTGTTATCTTTGCGTAAACAAGGATTAGGACACTTCATCGATTCATGCGAAGAACACCTTTCTATATAGTAACTTGGAAGAGGAAGTATACATGGACATTCCTCCCGGATTTCAAACAGCCCTCTTGAAGGGAAGTATGCAAGTTGAAGAAATCATTATATGGTTTGAAGTATCTCCAAGAGCATGGTTTGGACGATTCACCCAAAGTATGCGTAGATATGGATTTCGCAAAGTCATGCAAATCATACCTTATTCCTCAAACGCCAAGCGGAAAAGGCGACCATGCTTATTGTCTATGTGGATGACATTATAATGACAGGTGATGATCACGAAGAAATGGGGGAAGCTAAAATCTTACTTGGCCAAGGAATTTGAGATAAAGGACCTTAGGATAATTGTGTTACTTCTAGAATTGAAGTGGGAATATCAAAAAGGGTATTTACATCTCTCAAAGGAAATACGTTCTAGATCTTCTTATGAGACAGGAATGTTGGGATGCAATCCTATTGATACACCGGGTTGGAAACTAATCATAAAGCTGGGAGAAGACACGATGGTATTAGGTGGAAAAAGAAAGATATCAAAGGTTAGTGGGAAGATTGATTTATCTCTCGCACTGCCCCAATATCGCATACTTAGTAAGTGTAGTAAAGTCACCATGTCTTGTCTCAAAGGAGGAACATGGATGTAGTTTACCGAATACTTCGCTACCTAAAGTCGGCACCAGCAAAAGGACTTTTATTCTCTCAGAATAACCACACAAAGGTTAAATCATACAAAGATGCATATTGGGCAGGCTCCGTAATTGATCATAGGTTTATGTCTGGATATTGTTCATTTGTGGGAGGAAACCTAGTAACTTGGAGAAAGAAGCAATCAGTGGTTGCTAGATCCAGTGTAGAAGCAGAGTTTAGGGATATGGCTCATGGAATATGTGAGTTGGCTGTGGTTAAAAATATTGTTGTGAGCTTGGTGTCGGTTCTAGAGATCCTATGAGGTTGCACTCGACATAAAGCTGCCATCAGCATTGCTCACAATCCAGCCTAGCATGACAACAAAGCATGTGAGGTGGACGTGACTTCATTAAAGAGAAGTTGAATGCGGTGGATTATCGCATTCCGTTTGTTTTGTAGGAGACGAGGGATTGCAGAGAGCATCACTAAAGGAGTTCCTAGTCGACCATTCAACTATTTCCTCGACAAGCTAGGAATACATGATATCTACGCACCTGCTTGAGGGGGAGTGTTGGAATGAGTCATGAATACCTACTCCACCAACCTTTACCTACTCCACTTTACCTACTCCACTATACATACTCCACCAACCTTTACCTACTCCACTATAAATACTCCACCAACCTTTACCTACTCCACTATTATTTAATTCTTGTAAATTACTTTGTTGACTATATTAAAGGAGAAGATACTTGCAAATCAAGTTAGGAATTTGTTTTTCTTCGAAAACAAGTTAAACACATAAAAATAATTTTTCCATAAATAAAACTCTTAAGAAAATATTTTTAGAATTAATTCCTTAAAGAAACAAAACTTTCAAAAAATAAATTCTTTATATGTGACTTGGTGCATGGTTTACGAGCACATGTATGGGTCGAAAAATTTATATTTTTCCCCACCTGCTCCACCTACGTTTTACAATACATACATACATAAGAGTATGATTATATAGTGGAGCTCCTCTTTAGTTTTCCACAATGTGGGACTAAATGTTCCATTTCATTCACCCAAAAATGAGTAAGAATCCTTAGACCATTATTAAAACTCATTTTCTCCAACAATCCCCCACATGAATGAAATCTCAGAAAAAACGAAAACGTAGCACTGGCCACCATTTAGCCAAAGGTGTCCATGAGGTCTTGAACCCTTGCTTAATGAGAAGTTACCGGAACTACTTTCTAGACAGTGTCCATGAGGTCTTGAACTGTTAGCGTTTGGTGCAATTCATGACAACCACCACGCATGATATCTTCCTGGCGTTGTTAAGTTCGTGCCGTTTTGTCCAATTTGGCTTTGGACATATCCCGTTTCTCGAATTATCTAGAGAAATTGGCTCAACTTCCTCCATGAGAAGCCACCCCCACTTCCACATTTTCCGATAGGGTGAGTTCCATCAAGAGTGTTTACTCACACACCCCACTTCAATCTTAATTGAAACTATGGAACTCATTAATACTTAATTAAAAGTCATCCTCTACATGCAACCACTATCACATCAACACCATAGGAAGGAGACGTAGAATGAAATTCTTTGATAAGGTTTTTACCTTTACCCACCATAAATTAGTTGTCTCATTTGAAACCTTGATATTGGGATTTCCAATTAGAAAGGTTGAGTATCCTTCATGGAAAGTTTAATTATTGAGCCTAAGCCCCATCCCCCTCGATGTTTTACTAACTATCTCTTTGGACAAACCTTTCTTCAAAGGGTCCGCGATATTCTCCTCGGACTCTATCCAATCAATGTAAATAACGCCGATTGAGATTAGTTAGTCATTAGCTATAGCTATTCTTAAATGGCTAACACAATGTATAGATATAGCTATACCTTTATCATGAAGAGGAATATCTTCTAAAAAGTATCTTTAGGCACACGACCCCCTCTTATGCTTTATCTAACGCAATACTCGATTCCATAATAAATTGAGCAAAATATGTCTCGTTTCGGAAACTTCCAAAACAAGACCTCCCGCTAGAGTGAAAACATATCCACTCATAGACTTAGACTCCTCTAGTCAATTATCCAACTTTGCATCACAAAACTCCCCAGGACAGCAAGATACCTTTCATAAATCAAACAAAAGGTGATAGAGTATTTTAGGTACCATAATACTCTACTAAGTGCATCACAATGCTCTTGTTCTGGACAACAAGTATATATACTTAACTCACTCACAATATAGGAAATGTATGGACTCTTACAGTTCATTAAATTCATCAGACATCATATAACTCTTAAGTATTCAAGTTAAGATATTCCACTAACCTTATTTTTCTTGAGTCTACAAAAAATAATCGTACGGAGTACAAGCAGGCTTACAATCATACTGATTTTATCTCTTAAGCACATATTCAATATATGAGAACGACTAAGACTATAAAACTTAGATTATCTTCTAATTCTCATCCCTATGATTACATCAACATGGCCTAAGTCTTTAAAGTTAACGTTCTCATTCAGTGCATGTTTTTTTAGTGGAATCAATCCCATCAATGTTTGTATCAAGTATAAGCATATCATCAACATACAAGCATACAATACACATGCATCCTTGACAAGTTACTTGTCAGATTCATTAACTTAAATCCACTACTCATTATCACATGTTCAAAAAAAATTCCATGTCACTGTTTACGTGCTTATTTGAAAACCATTCAAAGTTTGTTCAACTTACGAACTTTGTCTTCACAACCTTTTACTACAAAGTCCCTAGACTGGTTTATGTAAATTTCTTTATCTAATTCACAATTTAAAAAGTTCTTTTTACATCCATATGATGTATCTCTGAGTTTTTAACAACATATATAAAATTAACATCCTAATAGAGGTAATTTTAATCACATGTGAATAAGTGTCAAAAAATATACATTCATTATGTTTGTAGCCTTCAGCCACCTACCTAGATCTTATAGGTTATATCTGTTTCGTTTTCCTCTAAAGGTAATGACTGACTGGTTGAAGGCACATCTAGGGGATCATCTAAATTTCTCTTTCGATAGTCAGATTTCACTACAAACATTATCAAAGAATTCAACATCCCTAGATTTCATAATTGTATTCAACCCAATGTCAGAAATATCATATTTCACAACCATAAAATTATATGTTCAAGATAGCCAACAAAATATCATCAACAATTTTGTGTCTCATCGAGCCCCCACATTTTGAAGTAGTCATAAGATAGTTGTCAATCATTCCATATTCATACGAAGTTTCATCTGATCCTTTAAAGGTTATGTTCATGTTATAACAAACTAAGAGGATGCCCCCCACCCCCACAAGTTTGCGGATAATCCCAGAACAATCAGCACGCATTCAATGTAGATTATGGTTTTACTGGTAAAACACATAACTCGGTTTTCAATTTCATGTTTCTAGTTCAAATAGTCATGAAGGTGAGAAACCATTTATAACCACCTATAGTGTGATCTAACATCATCAAAACTAAGTCTTAAAGAATTAATTCTAAGGGTTAGAATTTCTATGGACAATCTTATTGAATGTTATTTAAACATGCTATTACTCTACGCAAATTTCACAATAATGACCTTTGTCTAAAGAGAATTTTGGTATGCTGCCTATGCAAGCCAATTTGTGCATTGATTTTCCATGATCAAGTCTATTCCAATTTTGAAAACCCTTGTCATCAAGAACAAAACAAAAGACAAGATTCGTACAGATTTCCGAAACAGGAAGAAGAACTTCATTCAATGTGAGAGTGTTTCATGATGTAAGCTGCAGCTTAATCTTTCTTTCTCTGCAACCTCTGATGCAGATGAGAAACCCATATAGGGTTTTTATCGTCATCCCTTAACCTATGTTAGGAGGTAAACATATTTATGTTTTCAGAATCAATCTTGGTGGCTCCAGAGTCCACCCACCAGTCTCTCACATTGGTTACCATAAAATAAGACATCATCCACTCTACTTGTCTATGTTCGATTCAACAAAATAGAATTATTTTATTTTATTTATTTTAATAGACACATCCGAGGGTTTTTATTGAAAAGGAAAGAGTCTTTTACATAGAGTTTTTTGGTAGTCTAGCCACCAACTGGGCGCCAACGCCCTTTTGAATAACAATTCCTATTCTGTGAAAAAAAAAGAAGCCATTGTCGTAGTTTGCATTGGTGTTAGCGAGACAGTCTTCAATCTCTTCAAGAATGTGAATGTGTCTTCGCCTAGTTCGCCTAAAGTAGTGAAAGCGAGAATGCCTAAACCATATTCATGAGAATCACAAGTGGAAAGGTATTTGTTACGCTTGCAGAAAAATGTACTTTTTCTATGGCCTGGCCTGGTTTAAAGTAACTTTATCTCCAGTGAACAATGAAACACCAAAGGATGACATCTAGCGGTGTCCTTCCCATTATCAGAGCTTATAGACGAAAGCAAATCAGCAGCAATAAGGTTATATTGTTGTTGGAAGTGAAACCCAGATCTCTTCCTTCCTGCGACACTCCGGCCGAAAACATATATATCCAAGAAGATGTCACTTACAAGGTCGTGGAGAATTTATTGCCGACTTCACTAGCACAACGAAGTGCGTGATTTCCATAGATGTCCATATCTCGGTTACCCAACCGGGCAGATACTTCCCTACGTAAAAGAGGATACCAATCCGAACTGAGTACAAAAAGCGCGCGGTTGATGCTTAGTTTAGGCCACCGGACGTAACTCGCGAAAAGGTAGTCCCGGGCATGTTTCATCCGATTACTACGCCACGTATGCTATCATGTACTGACATATGGAAAGTGATGGTAATTGTTTCTTCACAGCTTCAAAAAGTTATAGCCAAAGTATGCATTGAATGCATGGGAGAGGGGCCGTAACGTGTTAAGGTTGAATTGTGAAGATTCAAGCCCACATACCTGAATGTAGGTTTGCAAAGCTTGCTGAGTTACGTGACTGAGATCTGTCAGAGATGTATCGGTCTTTATGTTCTCAATAGTTAATTGTCATATGATCAACATTTCTCTAAACGTAACAATTACCCTTTATTTTAATAATGCTAGATTAAGATTTATGAAAAATACCTCTTGTTAAGGCCCCGCGTACTTTCTTTTGAAACCAGGCTTTTACTATCACGGTAGCAGAACATCATGTACCGATTCTGCATATAAAAGATCAGTCCCCAAGCAGCGCCAACTAAATTGACCCTTATGTTTCTCGTAGCCGAAAACAGACCCAAACTTTACCCATGTGAAACCAAAGTAGTCTCACTAATGATTCACATCTGCTCGCCGTGTATAAATATCACGTTAGTTAATTTCTTCTCTCGAATCCTGGCTAGTAATCACCATGCCCTTGGCTTCAAGTAAACTGCGTCCTCATGTCAACTTCTAAATCACTCCATTAGAAGTGAATCTCCATGTTCTGAGCATCCTCAACACGCTTTAGCGTAAAACCAAAGGCATGTCCCTTAGCCGCAATTTAATATATTCTCTAATGATTAAATCTGATTATACATCCCAGAAGATCCTAAATCTACTCGCATGGACTCATTCCATCTCTCATGGTCGTGGAGATGTGAATACACCCCAAATAATCAGCTTGATATATATAGTCAGAAACATCAATAAATATCACCATACATTGTCCAAACAGCCGGCGCCACGCACGAAGTGTTTGGTTAAGGAACGAACTTCCTTCCCCCTGGTGGAGTATTATTAGTATTCCAACCAAATAGATCCCTTCCACTTCCTTCTTCCTACTCCCGCAAGGCGCTGTCACTGGCACATGAAAATTCAAGAAAGAAAAAATAATTTTTGCTGATGTGATTCAATTTTTTTTTTTTTTTTTTATAGATTTGTTGACTGACGTGTATTAAACCACTAGTGCCGGCTAAGGCTTAAATAAGATTCTTCTGGCGGATGTCACGCTGACATCATCACTTTCTTTTGAATTAGCTTCCTTAATAATTAAGTCCAAAATCCATCACTTGGACTCCCTCTGGAGTCTGGACGTGTAGGCCGGGTACCAACCAACACAACTTGGTTTCTGTAGTCAAATATGGGCCGCACGAAATTCCCCAAACCATCTGAAGCTTCCTTGAAAAGTTAGGTTACAGACAGATTTGCTCGATCTCCCAAACTCATGATTGCATGTGCGGCACTCCTTTCCTAACGTTCTCAAAACTAGTATTATGCAAGAAAACTCGAGCATAAATCCGTTACCTTTGATCACTCTTCTCCATTGTTACAAGATAATAATGTGTTAAGATTGTTGGGATCTTGCAACAATGAACATCACATTAGATGTATCAAAAATAATACGAGACAACTTGATGAGGGCAGAATATATCATAGGTTCAACAAGTTATCCTTAACACATTAGTTTGCGGGTATACTCGAGATGAGTAATACAAAACCCCTCACAGCGAAGATGTGTGCGTGATTGTTGTAATGAGTAATTAATACTATTGGAATGAGTCATGAATACCTACTCCACTCAATTATTTAATTCTTGTAAATTACTTTGTTGACTATATATAACTCCCATTTTGGAGATGAATACACAACAATTTCATCTATATCTTCTCTGTTTCTACATGGTATCAGAGCAAAGGAGAAATGAGAAGAAGAAAAAAAAACCTAGCCTAGATCCCTTTAAAACTTCGATCTATCAGAACTCAATCAGCGTACTTGTGAATTAGACTCCGTGCTTCTGCCCGTGAAGAACCAGTGGCTGATTTGTAAGTAAGTTTCTTCATTTGAAAGTTGTTATTTTTTTTTTCTCTTAATTATCTGTTGAGTTGGAAGTAGATTTGATGTCTGAAATCCCTGAGAAAAGTGTTTCTTCTCAGTTCTACATCTCTAGATGTTTCTCACAATGATAATATGAGCTTGAAATATGATATCTTGTAAACTTGATGATACAAATTACTCTTTTGTGGTCTTCACCGCGTGAAACTTTACATTACAGATGCAAAGGAAAGCTTGGGTATTCGATCAAGTAAAAGCGTGTCCAATGAAAAAAGACACTTCATACGTGACACATGGATTCAAGAGAACACCATGATAATGAGTTTGTGATAGACTCACGACTCGACATCAAGATCAGCTATATGCGCCTAACCACATCAAAATAAATGTGGAGGCAAATGCGATATATCTATGTTGTGACCGTGTCTGACATTGCATTTATGAATTGAATCGCGATTATCGAGACTCGCTATAACGGCAGTACCCTCATCTATATACTTGAATGCACTTCAAACTATATGGCAAAGACTTGATTTCTACAAATTTCCTTAGATACGATGCGTGGCAAACATACCGCTGTGATTACGTAAAAGAATTGAAAAGGAGAATTATTGAGTTCCTTATGGACTTGACTCAAATTTCGATCCAATTAGAGTCCAAGTGTTTGGAAAAAGATCCATTGCCGACCCTGCGAGGAGTATATGGAAATATAAGATCGGAAGAACTTCGCCGAGTTGCTATGTTACCTCCAATGCCACATGAAAGTTCTGCCTTGAATTTGATTACTCCATCAATTCAAGCACCAACTTCCACACACGAAAGCAACCGACAACCTGATGAGAAAGACTCATTGTACTGCGATTATTGTCACAAGCGTAGACATACCAGGGAGATGTGTTAGAAGCTTAATGATCGTCCGCAATGGAAAAACAGTAATAAAAGAGGGGGCAACTCTAGTGGAAGTAGTAGAGGAAGAAGAGGAGGCCGCAGTACTGGTTCAAGGTCATATAACAATACCGATGAGATGGAATTTCAGTCTATTTCCCGTAACCGAGTGGTTCTTCTCATTCACATCCCAAAACCAAATTGAACAAATCGTCAAAGAGCGTGCACCTGGCACGCTATTATTCAAGGAAAATTTTACCAGGTCTACTTCTATGGCTCAATCGAGTCGTAACCTGTACAGAATTGTGGTCAGGCGTTAAACACTTCTACATGCGATAAGTCTAAAGACTTCTTGGATGATCAATAGTGGAGCAACCAGCCACATGTCCACCGGATCAAACCTTTTCTCTACTTATAGTACAAGTCCTAGCAAACCTTGTATCTTAACGGCGGATGGATCTCCAACAATTGTCTCACGTGAAGGACAAATACCCATAACCAAATCTATGGCTTTATCTAATGTGTTACATGTTCCGAATCTATCTTCTAGTCTTTCTATCGAGTCAAATAACCAGCGTTGAAGTGTAGCGTTACATTTTTGACTCACATTGTGTATTTCAGACCTACTCACGAGAGCGACGATTGGACTTAGTAAAGAGAGAGCGGGGCCTTTACTACTGAGGTTTCAAGGGACGACCTGAATGATGAACAATGGCATTACAACTCGAGAAGTGTATCAGAGGTAGAAGAGCAAATGCTGAGCTATGTCATAAACGGTTGGGACATCCTTCTTTTGGGTACTTAAAAAGTTATTTCCTAAGTTATTTTCACACTAGATGTATCCAAGTTTAACTGTGAGTGTTAGCGAGTTAGCTAAACATCGGCGTGTCCCACCAATCCTTTAAGTATAAATAAAAGCTCATCCCTCTTACAATTATATATGTGATGTCAAGGGGTCGCTATCTCACGATCATTAGAATCTTACGGTGCACGTTGGTTAAGATCACTTTCATTAATGACTACTCTAGAGTTTCATGGGTCTACTTATTGAAGGATAAAAGTGAAGTCCACTGTCAGTCAAATATCTTTCATAAGTTTGTCCTTACCCAATTTGACACGAGATTAAAATATTAAGATTCGATGCGTGTGTAAGTACCTAAACCAAGGATTATCATCTTATTTCTTAGAACAAGGAATGGTTCGCTAAACCACATGTACCTAACACCCTCGAAAAATGGAGTTGCTTGAGCAATAGAATCGTACATTTACGATAAGTTACTAGATGCTTACTTGTTTTGTATGAATGTGCCTAAAATGTATTGGGTGATGCTATTCTTACGGCAACACACTTGATTAACAAGATGCCTTCTCGCCTCTTTGATTTTCAAACACCTCTTGAGAGTTTTATCCGATGGTGCGCCATTTCAACTCCATGTACGTGTTCCGCTAAAGTTTTGGATGTGTTTGCTATGTTCATGTCCACAAGCGGAATGAGATAAACTAGATCCTAGAGCTCTTAAATGCATTACTTAGGGTCCTCATCTTCCCAAAAGGGTTACAAGTGTTGTCACCCTCCACTGGGTAAGTTTTTTGTGTCTATGGATGTAACATTTAGCGAATATACCCATATTTCTCGAAAGTTGAGACTTCTCTTGCAGGGAAGAGTAGAGTTGGTGAAGATCGATCAGGTATGATCTATGGTATGACATCTGCTATGCACCTAACACAAGTAAGGAAAGTGAGATTGCTCCATAATGGCTTCTTTCCCTCTCAAACCTCAAGTTCGAAGTGCACAGCGAAGAGATAATGCCCCGCTTTCTCGGCCTCTTCAGCATCGCTCCGTGTGAGTGTAATTATGAACCAATGTTGAGAAACTACTTTGAGTCTTGACGAGAATGATATTTAGATAGACGAGTCTACCAATGATATAGAGGAAGAAAAACCCTGGACTCTTCTAGATATCCCTAATCGTACTCAGTGAAATCCTCCTAGCTACGATATGGTTTTCTCGACCGCCCTATTTCCAATTTGTATCTTCTCGTCGGCTATCACTCTACTTATGTTGCTTTTGCTGAAACAACTTATCGTCTGTGTAGAGTATACCTCCGAGGATTGAAAGATGCTCTTGTTTATCCTAAGTGGAAGAAGACCATTTAGAAAAAAGATGGACGCTGAGCAAGAATGGCACATGGGGATGTAGTCAAAGCGCCCTGAAAGGGAAAGACAATTGGTTGTAAATGGGTATTTCATGTGGTTCAATTTTGATGGAACAATTGAAAGACATAATGGAAATATTAGTAGCTAAAGGTTACACTCAAACTTATGGAATTGACTGCTCAAAGCAACCTTTGCTCATGTTGCTAAGATATGACATTATTCGTGTCTTTTTATCTTTAGCGACAAATAAGGATAGGCCCGCCAATCGGTTCGATGTGAAGAACTTCCACTTTCCTAAATGGTGACTTGGAAGAGGAAGTATACATGGACAGTCCATCATGGAGTTTCAAACGACCACTAATGAAGGGAAAGTATGCTGAGTTGAAGAAATCATTATATGGTTTGAGGCGGTTTCAGAGCATGGTTTGGGACGATTCACCCGCAGTTATGCGAGAGATATGGATTGACCTAGCAATCTACGCGAGATCATGCCTTATTCCTCAAACGTTCAAGAAAGAAAGGCGAGCCATGCTTATTGTCTCGGTGGATAACATTATAATGATAGGTGATGATCTTACCGGAAAAAGAAATAGGGATGGTAAAATCTTACTTGACGAGGAATTTGAGATAGAGGACCTGAGAGAGGTGTGTTATACGCCATTGTACCCCAATTTAGCACCTTCCACGAGTAAATAACAATCTTATGCTTCGAAGCCAAATACAAGAGAAATTATTGTGGAAACCATTTGGGTTTCCATATCTTTCAAAAAGCCTACAACTTTACGATCAAGCTCTGATCTCTGCCAATCAATTACAATCTCTACCCAATCAAGCCCTCAGCTTTACCCGTCGATCTCACGTCTCTACCCCAAGTCAAGCCCCCAAGCTTTACCCTATCAAACCCTGACTTTACCCAGTCGAGCCCACAAGCTGATACCAAGCTGACATTACCACTCACCGTTTCATTATCCATTTGAGCCGGATCTCTTGTATCACCTTGAAGAGGAGGAAAATACAGAGTGCATGGTGAAAGAATGGAGTCGTTTGGAGATTCATATGCAAAGATTCACGAGCAAAACGAGAACTCGAACGATAAAGAGGGCCCACTTTCACCTCTATATCGCACCAAGACTTTCAATTAGTAATTGTTTTCTTCAAGTCGAGCTTACTCTATTTGTTTTGAAGAGAATACGGATGGAAGAGGGAAAAAAAGAAAGAAAAAAGGGATTTTTTCTTACTGTAAATGCAAGTGGGACCCAGCATTTCTTTTGGGAAAGGAGAAGGAGAAAACAAAGAGGGTCAAGTAGGGCCACATTTGTTTATTAGGAAAATAAAGGAAAAGGACGTGGGACCCCATGGTTCGAAAAAGCGTTGTTTTCTTGCGAAGGACACTTGAATGCGGAGAGATTAGCGGAAGGTGATCGGGTTTCATTCTATAAATGAAGTCGAAAGCAATCACTCTCGACGGCACCAATTCTACACTAGAAACTACTCTACATCACATTTTCTCCGCATTCTGCCTCTGGAAAGAAAACACTTTCTTTTCCACCTTATTTTTCCTCATTGCCAAGCATA
>JAJJWX010001108.1:0-25640 GCA_023529315.1 Papaver bracteatum | reverse complement strand
ATGACCATGTTGGATATCCATGTGATATTTGACTTCTAGTATGAACTCGCTTGAGTATCTTTTTAACCCTTCACCCCTCGTGGTAAAGGTTCAACTTTTCGTACGTGTACGCTTGAACGGTGGTATTCCTGCTTTTATCGAAGGCAGTATGAGACCAAATTGGTGAATTCCTGCATGTCCTCCACGACCATGCAAAGACATCTCGCGTACTCTTCAGTAATTGTTATAGATGCAATCTCCTTCTCTCTTCAAGTAAAGTTCCGATGTCGAGCATCTTTGGCTCCGCCTTTGTTCCGATGTTGATCTTCTTTGTTAATCTGCACCAGCCATGCATTTGTTGATGAGGCTGCTGAGGGAGTGCTTTTTCTCGTAATTTCATTTGGTAGAGGTATTCGCATTGTAGTGGAGGAGATACCGCTTCCCCGAGAGGAGGTGCCTTTGGGGACCAAGGAGGTCCGCTCGTCCTTTTGTTACTTGTCTTGCGCCTATTTTCTCCCCCGATTTGTTTCACTCTTATTCACCGAGTCTCGATTGCTAGGTTACATAGCCTTGCGTCTTGCGGATCACCTTGATTTCCATTTCTCCACCCGTAGGTACAAGACCGAGGTGCTGATATGTCGGGTCGTTCGTAATATATGGACCCATAGCTTCCATGATGACATTATAGGGCGACAGCCCACCACGCAGTGCGTGTTGGTAACTAGGGGTCCCGTGTGCACTACAAAAATCTTTCTCCTTTGGTCGAGAGACCGCTCCATCAAGCCGTATAACAGCAAGTGGAAGAATCCATTTGTTCCGCTCAAACCCAGTACACATGATAGGGTTCAAAATATGACATTTAAAGAAGCTCCCCATCTGAGGACCTTGTAACATTCCATCCATGCATTGAAGTATGATCACTGGTCGTGTGCATCTCCACCGGTTGACGTCCTTTTGTTGAGAATGTTAATGGCGTGGCCATCCAATCTTCCCAAGTGCCGGTAGGCTATCCGCTTAGCTTGAACACCTCATGGGATTCAATCTTCTTCCTGTTTCGAGATAGCTCAAAGATATCTTCAAGTGTTTCTTCTTGACCTCCGGATAAAGTAATCATGTTGATGTATTTGCCATCCCGAGGTAGCTCCACCCTTTCTTTGAGGCCTCATCGGTCTCTCGTTGGTTGTAGTTGCACGTAATTCATGAACTAGCCTTCGTCGATGAACCTTTGATCCGTTGCGTAGGTGATAACAAGTATCCGTGGTATGTCCGTAGAACTGTGGTACATACATTACTCCTTAGCCTTCGTTTTATCTGGCTTTTTCACCTAGTGCCTGGGTATGGAAGCCCGGTTTCCTCTTTGCTTAGGATGAGAAAGTTATTCATCTTCGCAGTACTTTGGCGATAAATTCTTCTCTTCTCTTACCTCTTTTGTCATCTCCATATTTGGGAACGTTTGTCTTGATAACTAGCTCTTCCCCAGCTTTATTACTGTCACGCTTAGGTATTCCTGGAATTGGTTCTCAGAGAGTTTGTTCATTTTATGGCCGCCATGCTTTAGCTTAAAGTGCTCCGGGTCGTCCTTCCGGATCTCCTCAATTCGATGTAGCGATCTTGAATGACCCCGAGCTCGCCTTCCAATCGAGGTCTGTTGTGAAGTTCCACGAAGATGGCTGAGGTTCTGATCAAGCCCATCTTATGCAGTAAGCACGTAATTTCGGATTGACTTTCCCGATTGCTTGCATGTTTTTTGCCATTTGTCTGTAATCGTACATGATGCTTCTGGTCCGATAGCTAAAGCAAATAGTCTATCTAACCACGACTTTGTGTTTTTTTGTACATGTATGTTTCCAAAAGACCGTGGATAATTGCTCAAATAAGTCATGCTTGTAGATTATCATACCAAGTAAGATGATCCCTGTTGATGGAAAGTACCTACAAAGTACTACCTCATCTCTTTCCCAATGCAAGGGACGCGAGTGTAATACACTAGGTGGGCTCGAGGATTTGAGGTACCATTGTATGCTTCGGAACGTAGGTAACTGGCAGCATTTCGCAGAGGAACGGGTTCCCCAAAATGCGAAACGATAATGATGACGTGGTTGCCTCCTCGTAGTGATTCTTTTAACCTTGCACCCTGTGACTAGTTTTTAGGCCTCGTATCTCCCTCCGATTTCTCCATTTGCTCCATCACCATGTTCAGCACGTTAGAGCATCTTGGAAAGCTGTCTTATCGAGTAGCTTTGAGAGGGTTTCGATATGTTGAGTCCACCTCATCCCGGTCGTGGCGCTGGTTTCCAGCTCGCTAGGTTGATTTTCTGTGTCGATATTCATCCTTCGTCTTCCCGAGATAGCTCCGCTATCATGCCTCTTTCGGGAGGGCAGCTTGGGAGCCTTCGACATGTGTATCCAACATACATTTGAGATTTTGGTTCTGCCACATTCTTGCAATGCATCTTCCGTTTTCCTTGTTGCGAGCATCAAGGCTGCTACTTGTGCCGCCATATGATCTTGTATGACTTATCCCTTTTTACGAGAACAAATACATTACCATCCCTGTTTAATCTCAAGAAACAACTTCCAATCGAAATCTTCCATAAAATCCGAGAAAACATCTTGGGAAATACTTCCAGAAATGCATTAAATACCGTGATATTCTACTCCCTATTTTCTCTATATTGAAACCTGTGAAAGATCTTTCCTCGTCCAAAACATGTAGTTATCCTTTAGATAAGGTAACTAATAAATTCGTATCAAAAATCCCTTGAAAATCTCCAACAAACTCGTCCAAAATCTCACGCAGTTGAGAGTGGAAGTTTTCCGCCAATTTTCTCTTCAATCTGGTTGCTTCATATCACCATTTTAACCAATCTGATCAAAATGATCGATCATACCATGCCTGTTTAGGCTTAAGGAAGATGCATATCCAATTTCGATAGCTTTAGTCTCACTAGAACACCTCCAAAAGCCAAACCCTAATTCGTTACTATTTTTCCCGCTAAAATTTGAATTTGAATTAGGGAAGAAGATGTCATCCCATTAATCATTTACGGGTATCCCTTTAGCACTTGCCTTACTGGGTGTAAATAGCACTGAAGGTGCCCCTTATCCGTTGAGACGCCCTTAGTAATTGATGTGTCCCTTAACCAACAATGAGAGTCCGAATAACATGTGTCCTCCGGGTACAAAAATCACTTTTCGAGCAACTTTCTCCATAAGAGCTTATTTGACAAAAACACCTACAAACAAGATTATTAGTGATAAAATTGAGACCTAGCTAATATAAATATGGGTATAAAATGGTGCACTTACGTGTTTATCATCCGACACGTAAGGTGTCCAAGTCGCTTTTCATAAAAAGTATCTGAAATGATGTCTTTGACAGACATGTTTTTAATGCTTATGACACCATTGGAAAAAACAACCTTAAAACGTTGAAAACCGAAAAAGGGTGTCGACCTCGTAAAGAACGAGGTTATTAAATGCTTTAGAAGGTATATCTTCTTTAAAAACTTTACTTGAGATTCCTCTGTCAATCAAAGGTTCTCGTGTCTAGAATAAGTTTTGCCAAAAGGGTTATTTTAGCATGAAACAAAGATTTTGGCCTTTTTGTGGATACACTTTTTGTGAAAAAACTTTGTAGATCTATAAAGCCGTATGTTTGTAGAGGTTATGAACCGCAAAACATACACGAATAACAAATGAACAAGTCACTTAGAGAGTGAGATTCATCGTTAAAACATGGATCCCTTCGTTTGAAGATGCAAATAATTAAAAAGAAAAATTGTGTCTAAGCTCACGGTCGTGAGAAAGAACACGGTGGGCGCCAAACTGTGACTACTTATTTTCCCATAGTCTACATAAATGTAAACATTTTGAGGATCGGATACTAAGTAGTATCGATACCTCTGTTGAACTGATAATGCTAAGTAAATAAAGACGTGTACGGTCACGATAATAACAAAGAACATAAACATAAGGTAAAAGCAACTAAGTTATCAATGAGACACAAGATATAACGTGGTTCGACATTTGTCTACGTCCACGGAGTAATGAGTGTGATGTTCTATTAATGTTTGAGTGGTTACAAAGATCTTAAATGCTTCCCAAAGTAATAGATGGAACTCAAGTTATGGTAGTTACTTAAGTTCTAAACATTAAAGAGGTATAATCTTAAGACTAGATTTTCTTCTTCTTCTAGGTTATGAATTGAATGCCCTTAGTTTGTTGGTAAGGCTTGGTATTTATAGCCTCTTCTACTCTTGGTATATATTTGCTGCCTCTGGGTCCATCGTCCAATGATACACCTTGTAAGTGGTACCTTCGTTCACCGCGTACTTGCTCAAGTAGAATCATGCCATCTCAGCTAACCCACGTTCCTTCGGGAACTACCCATCCTTCGTGTAGGTTGTACCTTCACTCACCGCCTGCTTCTGCCAATGGGAGTCCGCCACGCTTCCACTATCCACGTGACAGCTGCGTTTGTGGATTAGACTTGTACTTATTTCATCTCTACCGTCGAGGTATTCTTTCTTGAGGCGAGATAAAGTAGATATGCGGAGGTATCCTTTGCTGCTTAGGTTCTTTTGTCCAATGAAGGCTATATAGTTCGATTATTGTGCGACCACTAAGATCGTGACACGTGCTCCATAGAATATTGGTATTCACATCATTAATTTTTAATCGATTTATGAGTTTTAATGATTATTTGTGATTTTGTTTGATAGTGTATGCTTAGTCTAAGAACTCTTGATGCACTATACTTATAATTTACATCTAATGCTTTAAAGAATCTACTTTTGGCAAAGAAATAGAGTCTACAAGAGAGCTAAAATTGTTATGAATCATTGTATGAACCAATTAATTGTGAAGTTTGGTGGAATCCTAAGTCCCAGTCTCTGAATTATTGATATCATCTTCTATATATTTTCTTGTTTAATTAAGAATTAGATCTAAAATCAAAATTCACAAGTCCGATAATCAAACCCCTTTCTTACCATTTGTTAAAACTACATCGAGATGGCATCTAAACAAGTTGATATGTTGTTCTCTTTTGGTCATGAAGTATCTCTATGGAAATTTCATTAGGATCCCACTAATTTTCGTACCTTTGCCAATTTTATTGACATAAAGGGGTAGAATTAATGTGTAGTTCACACTACAAATACATATGGTTTACAGATCATTATATAAGGGGAGTGGGTTTCATATGAGATGAAGTATTGACTAAGGGGAGTGATACATATCACCATAGTATTGATGTCAAAGTTGTGATACAATTGAACTTTGATGATGTATAATAATACTATGACATTTGTATAACAATGATTGAGAGCAATTATTTTCTCTTTTTTATAACTACGGATCTTCAACAACTATGATCCTGAGTTGAACACGCTCAGAATCATTGGAGTACTTGGAAGTGACGAAGATTTGAGTAATGTTGAATAACCAAGGAGATCAAGAATTTGGATGAGAAGCTACAAAGTTTATTTATTTTGTAATCCATATGTATTAATAGTTTTGTCACTAAAATTGACAAAGGGGGGAATTGTTAGAGCACTGCTCGGTCGAACTTGTAAGCATTGCTATCTCAAGCTTGTTGTCAAGTTTAGTTGCCAAAACTATTAGTCTTGATTTCTAGTCTACTTATAGCTAAGTCTTGATTAGGATAGAAAGTGTAATTGAGCTTTAGAATTCACAGCGTTCATCGATTAAATACGAAGAACTACCAAGGGAGCTTGTGGAACTTCATCAACAAAAGGTATGTGGAGACTTGAACTCATCTATCACTCAAAATTCTATCTACTTTATCTCCTATTTGAGACAAAAGTCATATAGCTATATAGACTTCAATTATGCACATTTGATATTTCGAGCTAAGTTTAACTCGCTTAGATATTTCTCGAAATATATGTTGGTAAGGTTCGCTTTAACCAAGTTCATCTTATATTCTTGACGAAAGTCAAAAGATGATCATATGAAAATTTCCTTGTAACATCTCATTTGATGTAGACTCAGAATGTTTCGTATTGATTATGTCAATCACTTGAAAATGGCTTTGATGCTAATAGTTTGTGAGAAAAACTATTGTCATCCTTTAAGAATGTTTCAATGATTGAAATAGAGTTTAGAACAAATAGATTTATGCATACTATGTGTACATGTATGGGAACCATGGTATGCATACCCGTATGTGGACTTATTGGTTTGAGAAAGTCCGGGAACCTGGTATACAAACTAATATGCATACGGCATAAGGTTCAGTCCGGAATTTCTACTGAGTTTGGATGGTACACGTATCAGTTCGCATACTGGAGAATCCCAAACTTGGTCTGGCTATTTAGGTACGCATACCTAAGTAGATGATGTTCTAAAATCGGTTTGTTCATAGACTAATACATTTATATAATAAGGAATGAAATATTTTGCAAACCGTGGATATAATGTTCATGACTTAATTCGAGTGAATCAAAATCAATTTTGCTTCAATTTTGTCTTGCATACTTCTATGAGAATATAAACAATTGAAAAACTCTAGAACTAGTTTCATTTGAGTCATTTGAACTAGTTATGGTTAAGATGAATAAGGTTGATATGAAAGTGTTCATATGGCTAACTTCGATTATCTCATGGTTGAGCCAACAAGGTGTATACGTTTAGGTATGGTTACTCATATCTAAATGAATGTACATTTCATTTATGTGTAACAAGCTAAGTTCAATCTAACGGTAGAAAGATATTAGCTTGAATCTAATAAGGTTTTCATCTAACGATGAATATTGAATACTTTGTTACCAAGGTAACATTGATTGCAAACCCGATTTGAAGACTATATAAAGGAGAACTCTAGCAACTGGAAACCTAATCCCCACACCTATACATGTGATACTAGTGTGACTGATCTATTCTCCTTAACCTTAGGTTTTCAATTAAACCCCGTAGGTTAACGTTGAAAGACTTCATTGGGATTAACGAAGCGGGACCCAACTATTTTCTTTTTTATTTACATGATATGATCTTTTGCACTTTCTATCTATTGAGTACTATGTTCTCTAGATTGGCTCGATATTTATTCTCCGATAGTCAAGATAATAAGTAATCACAAACATCTTAAGTCTCATCGTTTGTGATTTCGATATCTTGTTTTGCTAGCGACCGGCTACAATTAATATTATTGTGAGGTGATTGATATTTTAGAGGTTGTTCTTGAGAATATAAGTCCGATATCACCTAATTCCTTCTCACCTTTGATTTATCAAAAGACAGAACAAAACTCATAGGTTTATCGTGGGAGACAAATTTATCTATACAATGGCCTTTCGTGTGAGACAGATGAGTTTATCAAGTCTTGACTTTGGGTCATAGAAACTCTTAATTATGGGTGAGATCAAGAAAGAGAATCAAGTGCGTAAAGTCTTGTTGGGATTCGTAGACGTGGGCTGATCAGAATCAGACCTTGATCAGTGTGAGATTCATTAGGGCTCAAATACATTCCAATCAAAGTTAACTTGTAGTAGGCTGGTGTTTGTAGCGACTTAATACAAGATGCGGTGTTCAAATCAGACTTTGGTCCCGGGAGGTTTGGTTTCGTTAACAAAATTTTGGTGTCTATGTTATTTTTTTTTCGCATTATATTTTGTTATATAATAGAAATATCACAGAGTTGTCATAGTTTAACCAATTAAAATCCAACCTTGGTAGTTGATTATATTGATTGACACTTGAACATTGATGCTTTGGTACATTTAAGTTGTTTCACGTAATAATCGTGTCAGTTAGATTTCTATCCGGAATTTGTCGATTACATTGTGAAACAGATATACAACTCTTGGATGTATTTTCATTGATTGAGTCCGATGTCTAGTTGATTTTCTGAATTCTATTGAGTTTTTCCACACAGATTGCTAAGCAAATATTGGGTGTGTTGTTAGACCCCTTGCTTTTTCATGAACTACCAATAATTCTCCTTTTTGTCAATATAAATTTGGAAAAGGTATGAAAAATACGAGATTATAATGAAATTCTCCGAGAGAAAATTCATGACTAAAAGAGAACATATCAACTTTGTTTGATGATTTCAAATAGTCCAAACTTAGTGTATTCATCAAGGAGTTTATAAAGATCAAGATAACTCCTACAATATTAACAGCCGCACTGCCCACAAAGATTTGGCAATTAAGAAAAAGTCCAATTAAGAATTCTCCCCATAAAATGTCATTCCCGAGATAACAAATAATATGTGAAGTGCATAATCTTATATGATTTAGTGTCCATTCCATACTTGCTTTAGCTATTATTCTTGCATATTTTCGTATTATTACTCTTATTTTCTCTTATTTGTCTCTATTAGGTGAATAATCTAAAAAATAGATACAAAGTGCTGAAAATAGCTTACTTTTGGATGATTCACTTAATACTTGGCCCGTATTCCAAGTATCCAAGTGCCCAAGTCCAAGAGAAGTGGAAGAAGTGCGACGAAAAGGAGCAAAACGCTCAAAATCAAGAGACAGGACAAAGACTGATATTAACTCATTCAAATTAAGTATTTCTCATCACCATATTGAATAGAATTGAAAGGTAAAAATAATTCAAAAACAATGAGGTCATTCCGAGTTCGGATGAAGAAGTTGTGGCCAAAACAAGCTTTTATTGAATACCGAAGACATTAAAGTATGCGGACGGGTACGCATACTTTAATTCCGAAAAACTCTGCTGGAATTTGAAGTTCGTGGACTGGTACGCGTACTTAACAAGTATGAAAACGTGTATGCACACCTTGGAAGGCCTAAGGGCACGTTTGTGGTCGTTATTTCATTATTTCGGGTCGGGTTATTGAACCGAACTAGATACTTGATGGACAAGCAATGTAAACTTATAAAAATGTATTAGGTTATGTAAAATATATTAATCGATCTTCTCATATCACAAGTTCTACATCAAAACCTAGGGTTTACCCTTTTAGGGGAAACCACCATTATTAATCTTCTTTGTAATATGAGTAGCTAAATCCTTTGTTGATTAAGGATGAATTCAATGTTCTAAGCGTGAAGCTTTATTAATAATACAAGTCTATTTGAGGTTTTAATCATCATCGTTTGTCTTTACTATATCTAGGTTTTATGAGTTATTCTTAGATTGATTTGGGATGCATACTAGATTAGTCTATTGATTGTTCTATTGCTAGTAGAGGTTATGAGATAACTAATCATCGATTAACTCTCTACACAAGTAGAGAAATGCGAGACCTTACAGAGGGATCCTGTGGAGGAATTGTGTGTGAAGACAACACCAGCAAGTAAACCTTGATCTAAGAGTTTTAACCAATGGGATTAACTTCTAATTCACTAAGTTTAAGGCGTTCGATTGGATTACACCTTGAGTGATCTACTACTTGGTGG
Organism: Papaver bracteatum; assembly: GCA_023529315.1. Classification (NCBI taxonomy): domain Eukaryota; kingdom Viridiplantae; phylum Streptophyta; class Magnoliopsida; order Ranunculales; family Papaveraceae; genus Papaver; species Papaver bracteatum. The sequence continues at coordinate 16,263 of JAJJWX010001108.1, read as the reverse complement.
TTTGTTGGATATAATCTGTAGTCGAGAACTTCCGTATTCGATGATTGAAGGAGTTTTGGGATAACACTGATCTAGTGTTATTCTACGGTTGGTGATGAATGGTTCTTACGAACGATAGATAAGTATATTAATATATATCACTTGGTAACGACGAAGGATTCCTTAATCATCTCTTTTCTTTGTTATTGTCTTTCTATTCATCTTATAAACCAAAACGCTCATTTGTTATTTACTTTATCTTGATATTTCAAATAACCTATCAATTACACAGCTCCTTGTGAGAACGATCTCTTACTATCGCTATGTTACTAGTTAATTATTGGGAAATATCTTTATTAATTTGTTGAGCCTACGACAGACCATTCAAATTTTTGCGCACTTGCGAGGAGCGATTGCTAATTGATTTGTTATTTGTTTAGCTTGTGTTTTTTTTCCAGATTTTCTTTTTCTTGTGAATCGTCATGTTTTCTTACGGGAATAACGTGTACGAAGCACATGATCAATCACATAATAGTGGTAATGAATATGGTTTTTAATCTCATTCATATGATTTTCAATCTCATTCTTATGACAACTACCAACCATCCTATGGGTATAATCAAAACCAATCCTTTGGTTATGATCAATATCCCACGAAACCTTATGGATTTCCTCATACATATCAACAACCTTATGACGGGTATGTAAGTGAGCAAACACAAGGATGGGGGGATAGTTGTGCTTCTAATGATAATTCTTATTGTGTATTGAACATCTCTGGTGATATCGAGAGATTTTTGATATTTTTGTGCTCTGACTTGATATGCATGCAGAGTAAATTTCAATTGGTTCTCCAACTCCCCTGAGCTAGTGGCATCAGAAACTAAAGGTAATTCCTACCCTATCATTTTATGCTAATATCTTTGCTTTTGGCAGGATATTCACCTGAAGTAGCTCGCGCTTGTACAGTTTATATCAACAAACATTACAAACCAAAAATTTCTTCATAACCCCAAAACCCCTCAATCTGTCTTCATTTCATGTCCTGATGATTGTTTGATGCATACAGTAACTGGAGTAACATATATGAACCATTGTGTAGCGCCCCTTAAGCTAACAGCTGACTAATCTAAGAGATTAACTAAATATAGAGGCACTAAAATCTAAAACACGCACTTAATCAATCAAATAAGAAATCTGCTATAAAACTTAACCTAAAACTAACCCCTCTCAGAGATATATATACAAGATCTTCTCTCAAATGATACATATATAATAGTCATTTGGTTTTAAAATAAAATATACAACATAATAAACATAACAGAAGTTAATCAACTAGCGAAGTCAACTTCTGGAGCTTTAATTGCGTAATCTGATCTGTCACAAAAACTGAAGTGGGAATAATTAACATTTAACCTTCTAAGTAATCATAGGAAAGATTTGGAAAACAATACATGTTTTTCCGAAAACATTAAACAATGACTAAGTCACTGAAATAATCATACATGTATATGGACAAACTCCTTCTTCAAACAATGTATAATATGGTTGTAAATCCCTACCCGCAATTCACACCTAATAGCTATGGATGCCACCAAGACCATGGTGACCAATACTCTAAGCAATAAAAGTTTGAATTAAAGTAGGTATAAATGTGAAGGAGCGTATCCTATATACCATAAGTGGAAATTCTCATTTCCGTAATAATTCATATTGACAACAAAACAATACAAGTCCTTTCCACATCGTGGAAAGATTCACAGAAATAACAGGATTATCATAATGCATTTTAAACAAAGCATGGAATGCACTGACAGACAATGCATGAGTTTGTTAAGCATAAATTTTTATAAAAGCAACAATAATGATTACAAAAGAGTCAAATGCATTCCCACAACTTTTTTGATGACAAGCCACGCTTACCTCGAGATCCACGATCTACTGTTTCATCCTTTGAATCGATCGTTGTTAATAGAGTCTAAACTGTTAATCACATAAGAAGTCTAAGAGTCTAGTCAAAAAGGCTCACACATGAATCATACAAGTCTTTCTAATGATTCTAGGTCCATCAAGGTTCTACATCTTTTATTTATTTATCTTTAGCATAGCTAAGATTTACTAATTGCATTATGTTAGTTCTATATTCCGATAGCTAAGTCTTATAAACATCTATAATTTTATAGAAGGATTCAAATAACAATTCAGACCACAAGAGGTCCAACTCATCACGATAGGTAAACTAGCCTTAAGCCCAAGCCCAACAAACACCCCTTTAAACTAAGGCCTGGTCTATTTGGGTCAACTGACGGTCAAACTTAAATGTCAAAGGGTCAATTAACGGTCAACGTCCAAAGTCTAGGGTCAATGGTCAAGTCTCGAGTCAAGACGGGTCAAAACCTAGTTACAGAGTTAACTCAGTCAGATAGTTAAGTCAGGTAAAATATAATAATCGAGTCAGACTGAATAAGTTCAGTCAGACATGCAAAGGTTCCCACACAACTATAACTCAAATCCTAGTTCAACCTCAAACTATACATTACATCAGTTCATTCATTCATAAAAAAACTTCAGAATTCAATTACAACACTAAATCGAGTTTACCTGCAATTGGAGCTTTATGTACATCCAAATTCAAGTGAAGTAACACCACAACTAAACTGAACTCCACAGTCTAACTTTAAACTCCACACCCTAACCACTAACAGTGTAATACTCATTTCCTTTTCATTATCATAACCCATTCCACTCTGTCATACTTCCCATATCTCTCTCTGTAACTCATTCCACTTGTTCCAGTTTATCTAATCCTCAATTACAAATCTAGCCTTACAGATCGTGATTACATTCTCTACTCTATTGCCACTGCCTTCACAACCACATACTATCTACAATTCTATAATCAACCATTTAACTTCTCTTCATTCAACCTAAACTTAATCTTTGTCTCAACACCATTTATATTCATTCCCACTTTCACTTCTTGCAATACAACCAATACTAGTCCTTATATCTCAAACCCTATATTAACTCAATCTATACCAATTCATTTGGTAATACAGATACAAACCCAATTCATAACTATACCTCTATCTTCTCAGACATACAATGCAACACCGTTCTCTTATTCAGTTTTATTAAATCCAATGCCAATCTCTGTAACCAAACCCATATCATCTCCCACAACATCAACACATTCTCATGACAAAACATCCAACTCAAGCCTTCTCCCTCACCCAGCTTCTCTGAATTTTCTCAATTTCATTCCCAAAATTCGATCAACTTCAACTATCATCAAATTACAACAACACAGTCACTAGAAACTCATACAATCCATTTCAAATTAAATCTAACTAAACCCATCTGGGATTCATCATCTCATAAATCATCATATAGAATCAACAACGAATAATTTCACTAACTAGCTAAGAAACAATTACCTTTAGAAGATTTCACACAAACAAACCATTACAATCTCCTCCCTTATCCGATGAGTTCACTACAGCCAACATCCAACAACCTTCATTAAAACATAATCAAATCCTAACTCATGATTCTTCACTAACACAACTCTGTCGAATTAATCAGACAACAACCCTCTCAATCTCCATCTAACAACCCAAATCACTTATCAATTTCAACATGCACTCAACATTAATCTCAAAACCCTAATTCTTCAATTCATCACTGAATCATCTTCAGAACTTCAATAGAACATAAACCCATCTCAATTCCTTCTCCTCGAACACCTTAATTTCATCTTCTAATTTATCTCGATCCAAAAATCATCAAGAACAGAACCCTAATTCTCGATTCCTCAATTAACCTTATTCTCTGCAAATAACTCATGAACCCATCTCCATATGATTAATTTCATAATCAATATCCCGTAATTCCTTAGTCAATTCCTTTTCTCAGAAACCCTAACTCACTCCCAATCTTTCCTCCAGAACTTGAACAACTGCAACAAAACCACCTTATTTGATTCCTATTTATCTAGATTCTTATGTATCAATCATACAACTTAAATCCTCAATTTCGTCTATCGAACAGCAACAGAGAAAGAGAGAAGAAGAAATGCGAAGAACAGAGGAAAAGAATAAGAAAGAGGAAGAAACGAGAAGAAAATGAGAATAAGAAGAAAAGAATGTGAGTTATCTGCTCGGTTTAGTTAGATAAGACCCACGACAATTGATAAATGCACCCTCCAAATGATATAGGTATCCATGTCGATCTAACATGAAAATACCATTTTTCCCTTCACATAAAATAAAAGATATCTTCTTCGTCCGGTGTCCGAATGACACGCTCGAGCAGACCATCTCGCCTAACTTTTTGAGATCTATCCAACGGTACTAGTTTCGTATCTAAATCATTGTTAGATTAATTCATATTAATTAGTGTTCGTGTTAACCTAATCGAGTTATTATAGACTAATTCATCTCTTGACTAGTCTAATAGCGTTGACGAGCTTGAGGGTCCTTACACATTAGTTCCAAACATATTTTTCAACTGTATTTCTACCTGCGTCCCTATCACCATCACTTTTTAATTGAGTATCTTCCACCCTTCCCTCGAGTGAAAATTTTGTCCCTTGACCTTTCAACCTCTCAACCATCATAGCATTGAATTTATACCATTCAAATTCAAATTCTTCCCCCGGGTATTTCGTAACCTCCCAACCACCTAATCTGTACTTCCCTCGTGTGGCAAGTTATAAATTCGACCTATCTGGGACAGATAACTATGGTCCAGGTATGACATGAGGAAGTCTCCTGTATCAATTGAACATCACAGTTCAAAGATTACCGTAGTTAGACCCGTTTCTCGTTCAATGAACTGACGACAAAATATATCAGAATTGAACACTACAGGTTCAAAGATTACTAGATATCCTTGAAGTTTCTCGCTCAATGAACTGAGGATGAAATATATCAGAATTGGAAATGTTATTTGGGTTCAAAGATTACCATAGTTGGACCAGTTTTTCGTCTAAGAATGACGAAGAAATATATCGAACCGAATATCACAGGTTCAAAGACTACTAGAGTTAGACATAAGTTTGTCGTTCGATGATCTCAAGATGAATATATCGTAATTGAACAATTGCTAAAAGTTCAAAAGATTACTAGAGTTAGACTTGAGTTTCCTCGTTCGATGAACTGCATCAATTATATCATAATTGAATATCATAGGTTCAAAGACTACTAAAGTTGACATGAGTTTCTCATTCGATGAATCAGGACGAAAGCCATATCTCAATCTAACATCATAGGTTCAAAGATTACTAGAGTTAGACCTGTATTCCTTTATCCTGGATGAACTCAAGACGAATATATCCTAATTGAAACATCACGTGCTCAAAGATTACTAAAGTGTTAGACCCGAGTTTCTCGCTTAGTGAACTCAATATGAAATTTAATGATTTGAACATCATAGGTTCAAAGATTACTAGAGTTAGACTTGAGTTTTGATTCAGACAATCGGAGACTAAATATATCGTAATCAACATCACAAAGTTCAAAGATTACTAGAGTTAGACTCGAAGTTTCTTGTCTTGATGAACTTGAGACTTAAATATATATGAATTGAAATATCATAAAAGTTCAAAGATTACTAGAGTTAGACTTGAAGTTCATTTGATGAACTGAGACTTAAATATATCATAATTGAACATCATAGGTTCAAGCGTTTACTTTAGTTATAATTGTGCTTCTCGTCGGGATGAACTACATACTTAAATATACTTTCAACATTGAACATCACAGTTCAAAGATTACCGTGTAGTAAGACTGTGTTTCACGTCGTATGAACTCTAGACGCAGATATACTTAATTGAACATCAATGATCAAAGATTACTATACTTGGACCCGAGTTTTCGCTCGGATGAACTCAAAACAAAATATATATCAATTGAACATCACGTTCAAAGATTACTAGATAGACCTAAGTTTCTCGTCCTGATGATCCTAACACAAATATATCCTAATTGAACATCGCTGGTTCAAGATTACTAGAATTGATCATATTACCTTTTGGAAAAAGTACAATAAATAATATGGAGAGAATGAAAATTACCATACTACCATTATCTAAAATAAGCAAAGTAAATACTTAAAGGTATATCTTATTGAAAAAATTGCATTAAGTATTACTTTAGAATGAAAATGACTCATACTACCTCTATCGGTATTATAAAGTAATTTCACAAATCATGAAAATGACCATATTGCCCTTAATGGAAAAGTGCAACAATTTTTATGAGACTATGAAATGACCATAGCAATTTCATTTCCAAAATAAGTAAAGTAAATACTTTAAAAATGACATATTGTTTTGTTGGCAAAAAGTAATATATGAGACTATGAATATGACCATAATATTTATCTAAAATAAGTAAGTAAATACTTTGAAGATGACCATATTACCCTTTATTGAAAGTGCAATAAATAATATGGAGACTATGAAAATGACCATACCTATTTCTTTAATGAAATTATAAAGTAAATATTTTGAAAAATCATATTCACACAATTTTTATGTAAAAAGTACAAATATTACAACTATGAAAATGGATTGATCATCACCCTTATAAAAAATAAGCAAAGTAAATAATTTGGAAATGACTACATTATTCTTACTGGAAATAAGTATAAGAATTAATACACTTAAAAATGACCATAATACTTATTGAAAAAGGCAATAAATATTTGAGACTATGAAATGTAATCACACACATTATCGAAAATATATAAAGTAAATATTATGAGACTGAAATAAAAAAAAATATTTGAAAAATGACTACATTACCCTTATTTAAAAAGTGCAATAAATATTATGGAGATTGTAATAACCAAACTACTCTTATTGAAATGGGGTAACGTAATTTGCTGAATCGTGAAATGAGAATATTATCTTATATTTTAAAAAAAGTGTTATAAATATTATGAGATCGTGAAAATTATCAATATTTATCGAAAGTAATTTCCCATTGATTATAAAATGACCATGTTACTTATTGAAAGTGCAATAAATAATATGGGAGACCATGAAAAACAACCATACCATATTATCTAGCTATGTAAAGTAACATTACAGCTAGAAAAATCACCATATTTTTATGGAAATAAGGCTATGAAATATTTATGGAAATTATTTCCAGTTAGGTCATGGTCATTTTTATGGAATTTATTTCCTACTGTGGTAATATGGTCATTTTACAAATTATATTATTTACTTTACTTATTTCTCGAGTATGTAATATAGCTATTTTTAATTTCATAATATTTTTGTACATTTTTTTCAATAAGGGTAATATGGTCATTTTCACAATCGTAAGAATTACTTTACTTATTTCAATAAGGTAGTATGGTCATTTTGCCATTTCATAATATTTATCGTACTTTTTTCTAATAATAATATGGTCATTTTTTACAAATTCGTAAGAATTACTTACTTATTTCCCGATAAGGGTAGTCCTATTACTTTTCACAGTCTCCTATAATATTTATTGCACTTTGTTTCCAATAAGGGCAATATGGTCATTTTCACTAACATGTAACATTTACTTAATTATTTCTCAATAAGGGTATTGTATTGGTCATTATCACAGTCTCCATATATATTTATTGCACTTTTTCCAATAAGGGTAACATGGTCATTTTCTCACAAGCACCGTAACAATTACTACTTACTTATCTCCGATAAGGGTAGTATGGTCAATATCATAGTCTCCAGTATTTATTGCACCTATTTTCAATAAGGGTAATATGGTCATTTTCACGCTTTGTAAGAATTACTTTACTCATTTTCGATATGGTAGGACGGTCATTTTCAAAACCTCCATAACATTTATTGCACTTTTTTCTCACCATGGTGCAATATGGTCATTTTCACAGTTCATGATACATTACTTTACTTATTTCCTATAAGGGTAGTATGGTCATTTTCATAGTCTCCATAACATTTATTGCACTTTTTTCCAATAAGGGCACATATGGTCATTTCTCACAAGTACGTAACATTTACTTAATTATTTCCGATAAGGGTAGTATGGTCATTTTCTTAACTCCATAATATTTATTGCACTTTTTCCAATAAGGTAATATGGTCATTTTCATATCTGTGAAAGAATTACTTTCTTATTTCCGATAAGGGTAATATGGTCATTATTACCTCCATAATATTTATTTAACTTTTTCAATAAGGGTAATATGGTCATCTTCAAAGTATTTACTTTTATCATTTTTGATAAGGGTAGTCCAATCATTTTTAAGCCTACATAATATTTATTGCACTTTTTTCCAATAAGGGTAATATGGACATTTTTCATTAGAACCATGTTTTAAAATATTTTAGCAAATGACCCATTTTCTAATAAATGAATCATCTATCTATTGATGGTAATTTCCATATCAGTAATTAATTGACTATACGATTGGCAGTAGACAGTATATTTAAATACGCATAATGCCCGTCATTTCCAAAACAACTTATTTGTTTCTTTTGGGACAAGAATCATGTACTACACTTGTGATTCTAACTTTCAAACATGGACTTATTAGAAGTATGAAAATTGAAAGGTTTTCTGTATTTGCATATTTAAGCTATTCTTAGACAAAAGGAGTAACCACTGTGCAGTTTAGCAGGTACTGGGCATTGAGGGTTGGGGCCGAATTTTAAGCAAACATCACAATAACGTAAAGCTCAATATTTGCTTGTATTTGAGAATTAAAATATTATGTAGATGATTTAATTTAATAGTCTACTTTACCTTGTTGCGGTCAGCGACAATAATCCCCGACCGACATGGGGAACCACCCTAGTATTTTCTAATGCAGGGTTGTCTCTTCATCACTATCGTTAATACGCGAGCCAACTACACATGGACTAGATTTCGAAGGTTATCCTAACTTCTCATTGTCTATTGCCGCGATTATTTATGAATTTTCATAAATTCACTATGATCTGAATTCATTATTTGCATAGCGTATTGATCATAATTGGGTCTTTTATTACGTGGCACTACGGGAAAAATATACATCTACAACTGGGGTTTTACAACTCTTTGCTAAATATTGTAGAAAGTCTTATGTTTTACAACTGTTTTCAAAGTAAGAGTTGTTGTATATCATCACTACCAACACTTAGGACCAAGGGGTTGTGCTAATAAAACAAACGACAACTCTTTAAGAAAAATAGTTGTGACAACATTTAGATATAACAACTCTGTTTTATAAGTATAAGTGACTTAGCCTATCACAACTCTCGCAAGTGTTGTTGAAGAACACAAAAATATGACAATGAAAAATATGTTAGAGGGGAGATTCGAACATGAACCTACGACATGCAAGTCTAGCTCGTCAACCATCCTTTCAGTTCATCAGTTTTGGTTTTTTTCAATTTTTTTTACATAGAAACCTATAACAACACTTATAAGTGTTGTTGAAGTAAAAATATTTAATGTTGGAAAAAATGAGGTTGGGGGGATTCGATCCTGAGCCTACTGCATGGAAGCCTAGCTCGTCAACCATCCTTTCAGTTCACCAGTTTTGGTTTTTTTCATTTTTTTTTAAATAGACACCTATAACAACACTTATAAGCGTTGTTAAAGTAAAAATATATAATGTTGGAAAAAATGAGGTTGGGGGGATTCGATCCTGAGCCTACTGCATGGAATTCTAGCTCATCAACCATCCTTTCAGTTCACAAGTTTTGATTTATTTTTCATTTTTTTAAAATAGAAACCTATAAAAACACTTATAAGTGTTGTTGAAGTAAAAATATATAATGTTGGAAAAAATGAGGTAGGGGGATTCGATATTTAGCCCAGGGCATGGAAATCTACACCACTAACCATCTTACACCATCATAGGTTCTGTCAATTTTGTGGTTCTTTAATACACTAACTTTATGACAACCCTTCATAGGTGTTGTAAAACAAAATGTAATGCTAAAAAAATAATGCTCAGGTGACTGGTCATTTTCACAGTCTCCATAATATTTATTGCACTTATTTCCGATAAGGGTAGTCTGGTCATTTTCACAGTCTCCATAATGTTTATTGCACTTATTTCCATCAAGGGTAATATGGTCATTTTCATATTCTGAAATATTTACTTTACCTATTTCCGATAAGGGTAGTCTTGTCATTTTTCACAGTCTTCATAAAATTTATTGCACTTATTTCCATTAAGGGTAATATGGTCATTTTCACATTTTATAATATTTACTTTACCTATTTCCAATAAAGGTAGTCTGGTCATTTTCACAGTCTCCATAATATTTATTGCACTTATTTCCATCAAGGGTAATATGGTTATTTTCAAAGTGTAATATTTACATTACTTATTTCCGATAAGGGTAGTCTGGTCATTATTAAAGTTTCGATAATATTTATTGCACTTACTTTCACTAAGGGTAATATGGTCATTTTCATAGTCTATAATATTTTCTTTACTTATTTCCGATAAGGGTAGTCGTGTCATTTTTCACAGTCTCCATAAAATTTATTGCACTTATTTCCATTAAGGGTAATATGGACATATATGCATAAATAGGGTTTGTTTAAGGTTTCGTAGAATATCTCGAAGGAATCTTACCTGTAAATGGAAGGATTCGTCATTCTTACCAAGTTTCTGACTTAGAGTAATCAACTCGCGGCCAGGTTTCGATCTCGAAGCCTGATATGCATACATATATGCATAAATAGGGTTTGTTTAAGGTTTCGTAGAATATATCTCGAAGGAATCTTACATGTAAATGGATGGATTCGTCATTCTTACCAAGTTTCTGACTTAGAATAGTCAACTCCCGGACAGGTTTCGATCTCGGAGCTTGGTTTGCATACAATATGCAGAAATAGGGTTTGTTTAAAGTTTCATAGAATATTCCGAAGGAATCTTACGGATACATTGTTCTTACTAAGTTTTTGACTTAAAGTAGTCAACTCGCGGGTAAGTTTCGATCTCGGATCCTGGTACACATACAATATGCAGAAATAGTTTTTTTTTTAAGGTTTCGTAGAATATCTCAAAGAAATCTTACCTGTAAATTGATGGATTCGTCGTTCTTACCAAGTTTCCGACTTAGAGTAGTCAACTCGCAGCCAGGTTTCGATCCCGGAGCATGGTATGCATAAATAAGGTTTGTTTAAGGTTTCGTAGAATATACCGGGTAGAAATAGGGTTTTTTTAAGGCTTGTTTCAGGTTTCGATCTCAGAGCCAGGTTTCGCAGGTCTAACTCTAGTAATCTTTAAACTTGTGATGTTCAAATATGATAAATTTCATCTTCAGTATGCAGAAATAGGGTTTGTTTAAGGTTTCGTAGAATATTCCGAAGGAATCTTATCTGTAAATGGATGGATTCGTCGTTCTTACCAAGTTTCTGACTTAGAGTATTCAACTCGCGGCTCAGAATCGTCGTTCTGACAAAGTTTCCGACTTATAGTGGTCCACTTACCGTCAGGTTTCGATCTCTGAGTCAGGTTTATGTCTCGAAGCTGTTGTTCACATACATAGTTTGCAAACACATCGGGTGGTTAAGTTCTAGAATCGGTATTGTATGATTCTCATACTCATGAACTAAAACATTTGTGATCCAATTAAGGAATGTTCTGACGCAGTTTCGGACTTATAGTAGTCCACTTACCGCTAGGTTTCGATCTCGGGGTCACTTTCTTTCTCGAAGTCGACAAAATTAGGGTTTTTCAAGGTATCATGCTAAGTTTCTTTCTCGAAGTTGAGCCACACTTAAATCTAGAAGTGACACATGGGATCCATATTTATGAAGTTCGAATGGACATTGAGATTCATATTTATCGATTTTGATGATGTATCATGCTAAATTTGAAGTCAGAACTCTCCCGGAGCTTCGTACTTCATAGTTTGTGTGCCATTATACCACATTTGAGGTTCGAATCGACACTGGGATTCATATTTATCAATTTCGATGATGTATCATGCTACGTTTTCACTCTGAAACCCCCTTGGAGCTTCAAACTTACTTCCTGACCTATGCGAATAGTTGAAATTCAAACCCGAAGCATAAAGAGAAAGCACAAAGAAACAAACCAATTATTGAATTCACTTCTTATTTTTCAGCTTCATTCTTATACATTTTTTGGATTTTTTTTATATCAGAATGTCCATAGCAATGTCCTAAATTTATTAATATTTTTTTTGGATTTTTTTTTCATGTCGAAGGTTGATAATAAACCGAATACATGAGTTCGTATTAGCACAAAGAGAAACACAAATTCTCTTCAATCCGTATGACCATCACAAATAAAATATCAGCCATCAGATTCTTTTCCCAATCCGTATGACTTGATCAAATGAAATCTGGGCCGCCCATCATTTTAATTTCCCACCAAACCCTCCCTGAGCTCTATCTCTTTCTGTCTTTCTTCGTCTCCTCTTCCTCTCCCCCGAACACCTCTCTTCTTCTCCACATACGAAACCTCAGATACACCTTCAGAAACCCTAAATCAAACGACTGCTGTAGGATTTCAATGAGATCGATAAATTTAGGGAACTAGATGAAGATGAGGAAGAGATGGTCGTTTTTATGAAGGTTTCTTAGATGGGTTTGATGGACGAAGAAATTGAAGCAGAGAAGTTAGGGTTTCAAGAAATAAAGAGATGGATTTGTGTTTATGTTCAATCTCGAGAGGAAATCAAGTAATAATTTGTGAAGTTGGTGTTGCAATGATCAGAGATTGGGTTTCTGATTCTTTATGAGACTGATAAGAGAGGGTTTGAAACGAAAAATGGTGAATCGGGTTCATGAGAGATCAGAGGGGATGAAATTGATAAATACAATAAAAATTCGTTGTCAAATTGGTTCTACAGCAAGAATTAGAAGCTGGGTTTGGATTGGATTTGAGAGTATTGGGATAGAGACTCGATGGTGCTAATGGTGGTCGATGGTGCAGCTTTGAATGAAGATTTCTAGCGCATCAGAAATTGTATAACGCGGATCTCAGATTTTAGTAAGATCTTTTGGTTTTCGAAATTGTATAATTGCTACAAGCTTTTGGTTAATTTTTTTGCACTGTAGGTCAATTTTAAAGTTATTGTTCCATTTATAGTGGATAAAATTCTATGTTTCTACGGCTGATGTCGATTTATCGCATATTTCCTTTTCATTGTGTAGGAGAAACTACCCAGATTACAGTGGAGAAAATTATATGTTACTTGTTTCAGGTTTTGGGTGTACGACATCGGCAGCAAACACCATAACATGCTTTTGAAGGTGATGGTGGTCGTGGGAAGTTGTTTGCATATGGTGGAGGTGGCAATGGTGAGGAATTATGTAACTATGGTGGAGGTGGCAACTGTGATGGTGGGGTGGAGATTTGTAAACATATGTAGGTGAAGGAGATTGCGATGGTTGAGGTGGGGATTTGTATAGGTATGGTGGAGGAGTGGTAGTGAAGGTAGCAATGTTGAGTCTGGCAACTTAGTCGTATGGGGCGGGTACTGGTGATGGTGTTGGAAGTGACTTCTAGTATTGGGTGGGGTGGGGGTGGTGACTTGTAGTTCTCATCATAAATCTTCTTAACTTTGATCTGTTACAGGTCTAGTATTAGTGTTAATTGTCAATTGAATAGGTGTTGTTAATTGTTAATTGTCAATTGAATATTTGGTTTTAGGGTCAACTGTCATGCGTGGTTCCCACCGTGTTACATTCTTTTATAAACTTAGTTTTGATTTGATGACTGACATTTATATTTTACTTTGTCATTACTTGTAGATCAGAGATATCATATGCATATTGGTTGTATGTCATTAGTTATATAATTTAAAACTCCACTAATAGCCAATAATGTAACAGCCTTGTGAATGCTTCTTACTGAATGGTGTGTCGTTGAAGGTGTTAAGATGGAAAATGATAGGGAAATTGCTTATATGCAGAAAGTTTGTCTCAGTTATAGATGTGCGGACATGGATAGGGAAATTCCTGCGTTAATGGGCGTTTCAAAAGCTATTCTGGAAAATGTTATATTTGTGCACCAAGATGAAGCCAACTGGCCTTTGCAAGATCCTTCAGCTTTAAAAAAGAAGTTTGATGATATTTTTTCTGCTACTCGGTATTGGTCACTATCTTCTCATCCTTCGTTGTTTTATATGAAATCCTTTTGCTGTCTGCTTGTTGGGCCATTATGTGGCTCCAGTACGCTCATACACCTGTCTAACTGTATCTGTATGTGTCATGACATGACATGATAACACCTAGATCAATTCTTAGGACTGTATTACTTCCTCATGTGCTCAAGGTTATATTCGTATATGATGAAAACAGATCACTGTCACCCTTGATCACATCTGTAAGAGTGTAGAAAGCAGAAGCTAAATATTGGCCTATGTGTTCCTGCATGAATTAAATTCCGAAAAGGCTTGTTTGAGCCCTTGTATTTCGTAAACTAATAACCATTATAACTTTATGAATTTTTGATATGTGCTGATGTCTGACATTTTCAATGCCCTGTATAAATTTCATAGGGATCCGACATAGATAAGTAGTGCAGAAGCTCTTATATTGTTGACTGCACCTACAGATTTTTACCACAGACCAGGCCTGTTGTATGCCCCATTTTGCAGAATCCGACCGTTAGATTGATCTGCAATTTTTTTGTATTGTAATGTATGTTTTTATGAGTTCCCAGTAAAATTTTCACAATGATCAGGTAAGCGTATCGCTGGTTATAACCAGGGCCAGTTGAGTGTACAGTTTTCGGTGCTTCTTTGTTATGGCAGCCTTATCATTTTGGTGCTGCTGTCGTGGTTGCTTCATATGGTGGTGTGGCTGTTGTATATGGTGGTGATGTTTCTGTTGTGTATGGTTTCTTGGATACCGGTGGCGGATTTCAACAGGTTGGTTAGATTGCACGTTGTGAATATATTCTCATTTGCTTACCTTCTTGACCACAATTACCTTATCAGCCATAATTATTTCTCTCCCTGAAATGCTCTCTTATTGACAGGAAGATTGAGTTTCCAAATCACAATTACCTTATCAGCCGTAATTGTTTCTCGCCCTGAAATGCTCTCTTATTTACTGGAAGATTGAGTTTCCAAATCACAACGAGGAGGTATGTGATACGTTCACCTAAAGTAGTGTTCACCTCCTGAATCATTGTGATCTTGTGTGCTGGGATTAATAGTTATTTTTTTCATGATTCTATGCCCATCATTTAGTTGTTTGATATTATTTCATCAGTAGATTTTTTTGGGTAAAACAACTTCGTAGCTGAAATTGTAAATCTGAAAATTCTGTAAATAGAGTTCTCAGTTTCAGTTTCATGATTTACTCTTAGCCATCGTCTCATGATTTTTATTCCACATCTTCTTGTAGTCTTGATGGGTTATTTTGAAAATCCACTTAAGAAGAATGAGCTTGATGCGTGGAATTGATCTGAAGAAGATAACAGAGAATATGGGTGGGGCATCTGGCGTAGAACTGAAGGTTTACATTGTGTGTGAAGTTAGTGAACTCCTGATGTGGATAATGCTCATTTCTACATGCCGACTCCATAGTTCAAGTATGTTAGAGATGTTGTTGAATAGTGTTATCATTGACATCTTAATCTTCATAATATTTTTGGAGTCAACTTTTTGTAACAAACATCTATATTACTGCCATTTTTTGGATGTGTGTTTAACAATGGCAGGGTAGCTTGAATAAATGTAAATTGGTTACACTGGCAGGTTAATATGAAATTATGGGTGTGAAATACTTTCAGCAATTTGGTTTCAGCTATAATTTTTTTTTCTTCAAAATAGTGATATGCACACAACTTCTAATAAGAGTTGTGTTCCATATTTGAACTACACAAACCAGAGGTTGTGAAAGAATGCATTTACGACATAATTAGGTGTTGTCCAACATAGTTCTACAACCCTAACAGGTGTTGTACAAATCTTTTTCATAATAGTAATAAGAGTTGTTACATATTTCTACAATACACATCCTAGGTTGTCTAAGATAAACCTTCAACTTATACAAGTGTTGTGTTACATATGCTTACGATACACATCTTGTGTTGTCCAAGATAATCCTGCAACAACAAGCAAGGGTTGTGTTAGGCTTTCAAAAAAAATTGAAAGAGAATCACAACTTTGGCAAAATATTGTCGAACCATGAATCACATCACCCTTTACAACACTTAGTCAAGTATTGTAGAAAAGCTTGGACTTTCTACAATACCCCACCTACACAATACACAAAAAAGCGTTGTAGTAGGGGTACGACAACGCTAACAAAGTGTTGTCAATGATGATTT
>JAJJWX010001107.1:0-46749 GCA_023529315.1 Papaver bracteatum | reverse complement strand
TGAATACCAAAATTGTCTAGTACTCATGATAATCTCTTCAAGAACATTTCAAATTTCGGGTGTTAGAGAACTACTCCATAAAACATGGAAATCCTTTAGTCATGAATTCTTTGTTTCTGAGTTTACAGCGGAAACTTTTCTCATTAGATTCGAATCTCATGCCGAGTCAGAATTTATAATGGAATCA
Organism: Papaver bracteatum; assembly: GCA_023529315.1. Classification (NCBI taxonomy): domain Eukaryota; kingdom Viridiplantae; phylum Streptophyta; class Magnoliopsida; order Ranunculales; family Papaveraceae; genus Papaver; species Papaver bracteatum. The sequence goes on along the minus strand of JAJJWX010001107.1, from coordinate 46,562 downwards.
TCACCATGGGTAATTCGGGACGATTTATTGGCCCTGGAAAGATGTTTACCTAATAAGTTGCCACAAGAATATCTCTTTGACAAAATAGAATTCTGGGCTCAACTACATGGGTTGCCTGTAAATTATCTTAACAGAAATTTCATTCAAAAACTGTTAGTTTTCTTTTAGCCATAGGGTGATTTCATCTAGAGAATCAAAGAAATCGGGAAAATTTGCTAGAGTCTGTATTCCATTGGATATCAAAACCTCTAAGAGATTCAATATCATTCACATTTCTGCTTGCCACACAGGAAGTTACTACCGAAATCCGATATGAAAGATTACTAAGGTTTTATTATTCTCGGAATTATTGGTCACCTAATGAAGATTTGTCCAAAAGTTCGTCGATAAAGATATAATTCACTCAATTCCTCTCCTGAACGCATCGAAAGCATATGAACTCATTGTGCCAAAATATAGTCGATCAATTAATGCTAATCTGAAGAATTACATAACTGACATGGAAGATTTTGAACACTCTGACATTGATGATGAAGATAATGTCAATACTATGCACGTTATGAGTACAAACTCAACGGAGATTACAGTGATGATGATGAATCATCAGGTTTTAACATGCTCTTTTGGTTTAAACTCCTCCACGTCATCAGCAAATCCATTCTCCGGGCATTCAGTTAACTTACAAGAGCAGTTATCTTCAAATGACTTTTATTTGGGAAAAACTGCCTCTTCAGTTATTCATCCAAATGGGCATAGGTCTAACTTATCCCACCAAGTATCTAAGAATAATCCACCAATAACTGCTTTAAAAGGTGGTCATAACTCTTCATTGAATAGTTCATTCCCGTCGCTACAACAAGTGAACTCTGAGTTAGTTAAAGGAAAAGCTATTGATTTCGGTAATCAAACCACTACAACACAATTGCAATACAACAGAGTTCAATCTCTCCAAGTATCAGAATCATTCCATTTCGTAACAAAGAAACAAAAAGCTTCAACAGGAACAGTTCCCGATAAGACCATAAATGAGAATCTTCATCAACTTCTATCCAGGGCAAACAACAAGTCACATGATAGTAACTGTGGACGGATTTTATGGAATCCCAGACAATCAACCAAGACTTCCTGGAGGCGTGAATGGAAATCGATGGATTGAAGCACTAGCATTACCACTGTTTCGGAACCAACTTCCACCAAATACACATGAGGCGCTAAACGAATGCAGGATGGATCATGTATCGATTCTGGAGATGTACAATCGAGAGATGGCTACAGGATTCGACGAGAATTCTAATGATCAATGGGAGGTGGCGGCTAGCCTTAATTGGCCGCACGGTCCATGTTAGTGTTTGCATGGAATTGGGGGGGGGGTTAGGGAATGACCCAACAATTCAAACACTAAAAATCTTTCTACTTGTGATTCAAAACCCAACATAGTTTTTCAAATCGGAAACTAAACTTTCAGAAGTCACATTTATTCCTCTTGTTAATAGACTTGGTTATCAAAATCATTGTACCCTTCCAGTAATTGGTCGAAGTGGTGGTTTATTACTTCTCTGGAGAAACGACATTGAAGCAGAAGTCATCTCCTTTTCAAAAAACCTCATTCATCTTCAAATAAAAGCTACATGCCCTTTCCCTCTTTGGAATCTATTTTGTGTATACGGTCCACCAAATAGGAATGACAGAGCTCGATTTTGGCAAAGTTTGTCGATATATTCATAACATGTTCAAGGTCCAAAATGTTTCATAAGTGATTTCAATGCTTTATCTTCTTTATGAGAAAAAGATGGAGGTGATCAGTCAATGAATAACACAATCTCTCACTTTAATGACTTTATTCACTCAAACCATTTGATGGACTTAGGCTATTCAGGGCCAGTTTACACATGGAGTAATGTAATACAATTTGAATGCCTTATCAGACAAAGATTAGATAGAGTTCTAGCTACTCCTGATTGGTGTCTTCTTTTCGAACAATCTGGTGTGCTGCATCTGCCTAGGATTCTAGTGATCATTCACTAATTCTCTTAAATACTAATAGATGCGTTCAAAGAAAACCTCCTTCTTATAAGTTTGAAGAATATTGGTGTTCTCATCCTGATTTTCTAAAGGTGGTTTTGGAGTCTTGGAACATTAATCTCTCTGAAGACATGTTAAGTAAACTCAACTCTATTAGGTACTTTTCTCAAGAGCTAGAGCGAGGATAAAATCGGTGTTTAAAGAATAAGATTAGAAGACTAAAAGAAGAATTTCAATCATCTTCAAGGTTTGTTGCCGACTGTGGAAATTCTTCAAAAGGAGAAACGTACTTCTGATCAATTAAATGAGCACATTCTCATGGAAGCTACTTACTAGGAGCAGTGAATGAAGCAAATTTGGTTAAAAACAAGGGATAAGAATACAAAACAATTCCATCTTTCAGTGCATCAAAGGAGAAAAAATAACAACATTACCCATCTACAAAATAGTTCAAATGTTTGGCTTACACATCCAAATGATATTGTAGATGAATTAGTTTCTTTCTTCAAGTAGTTGTTTCAAGAAGATGTAAATATCAAGAACCATTCTAATCTCCAAAATTCTTCTTTTCAGCTTTAAATTCCTCGAAAGCGCTAATTTGGAAATTCCAACCCATGAAGATATCTGGAAAGTCGTTCGTAAAATGAATTCCCATGGATCTCCGGGTCCAGATGGCTATCCGGTAGTATTTTACAAGAAATGCTGGACTATAGTAGGCGAGAATACAACAAAATATGTCTAGCAAATCTTTAACACCGGAGTTATTCCGAGTAAGTTAAATCAAACTCATATCAGACTCATCCCTAAAATCAAAAACCCAACATCAGCAATTGATTTTAGACCCATCTCTTGTGTAATGTGTTGTATAAGTTTGTAGCAAAATTATTAGCTAACATACTTAGTACTTTCTTGGGTTTATTGATATCTTGGTCTCAAAATTCTTTTGTGAAAAATAGGCAAATAACGGATAATGTGGTTATAGCCAAAGAAATCTTTCATTATATGAGCAAATCTAAATCTAAACAAGGTTTCTTTGCTCTTAAATTGGACATGTCCAAGGTGTATGATAGAGTATCTTGGTCTTTATTAAGCTTCATGTTACAGCAAATGGGAATTCATGATCACTCTCATTACATGATTATGAACTGTGTTACTTCAACATCTTTTTCTATTCTTTTGAATGGTGCTCCATATGGGAATTTCAAAAGTGGAAGAGGTCTACACAAGGTTGCCCTCTTTCCCATACTTTGTTTATCATCTGTTCACAAGGTTTATCTCTATTGATGGAAAGGTATGAAACTACAAGCCTTTATAGTGGATTTCGATAAATAATCATTCACCAATCATTAGTCATTTAATGTTTGCCGATGACTTGTTCTTTTTTGGGAAAAATTCAGAGGAGAATGTGTATCACCTTAAATGTATTTTGGATACTTACTCAGCTATCTCAGGACAAGCTATAAAGTTCTTGAAATCCTCAATACACTTTAACAAAGGGTGTGATTCTTTTTCCATAGGTAAAACAATTCAGATTTTAGGTGTTAAGGAAATGCAAAAAGATGAAAAATACTTGGGAACTTATCCATTGAAATCAGATAGGAGAATTGAGACGTTTGAACTATTAAATTCAAAGTTTGACACTAAACTTTCAGGTTGGAGATGCTTCTTTGTTAATCAAGTTGGGAGAACTGTTTTGTCTAAGAGTGTTCTTTCAACAATTCCAGTGTATTCAATGAGTACGTGTATTCTACCCAAAGGTGTCACAAACCATATGGCTAAAACTCAAAGAGCTTTCTGGTGGGGTCATGAAGTTAATACAAGGAAGCAACACTTCTTCAGATGGGAAAAGGCAATGAAAGTTAAAGAATATGGTGGGCTGGGAATAAGAAACATGGAATTGGTTAATCTTTCTCTTGTTGGAAAATTGGTGTGGAGGTTATTGACAGACCAACACTCTGAATGGGGGCAATTATTTCATGGGAAGTACTTACAAAACAATTCCTTTTGGGACTATCAATCTAAGCCAGGTGATTCGAATACTTGGAAAGATATGATCTCTGTCAGGAAATATTTTCGTGAACAACTGCTGCTGGTTCATTGGCTCTGGGAATAATATTCGAATTTGGAAAGATCCATGGATTCCAAACTTACCAGGGTTCATACCGACTTTGCTTTATAATTCAAACATTCAGGTTACCTGGGTATCGGAATTGTTTGTTCAAGGTCAAAGAATATGAAATATGGAGTTATTATTGGTTTTATTTCCGATGGGCCAAGTGGAGATTATCTCTCAGATTTATATTCCGCAAGATTAGGAAGTTCAGGATAAGTTAATGTGGCTTAAAACTCCTTCAGGTCAGTTTTATTCAAAGTCGTGTTATAAGTAGAGCTGGCAAACTGGCGGGCCGGGGCTGGCTTGTTACCCAACCCGCGAGTTACGGGTTTAACGGGTCAAAGCTTGCGGGTTGATATTCTTTACGGGTTGATATTCTTTACGGGTTGTCATTTCTTCAACCCGCACCAGTAGTGGGTAAATCTTGCGGGCTTACGGTTACCCGGCTTGTTTAGTTAAAAATTAAATTAAGTTAATTTATGACAAATTCCAAGGATCAAACACAGTTATTACAAGGATAAGTTACAAATCCTTTCAAATCCTTCCCTGTAACACCCAACATACATATAATCACTCCATTTTCTTACAGTGAGCTTTGCAATTGATAAGTATGAAATTGATTATCACTGTGAACTAAAATGCATGAACTTCATCAACTAGGTTTGCAATTGCACCTTTAGACAAATTACCATTTGAATCCCACAAAATTCAATCACACAAAAATTAAAATACGAATTTTTCACTATCCAAAAAAGTAGATCGGGATACATGAGTATATGATGGTTAAGCAGCACCCACTGAAAACCATCACATAGCCGCAATATCACAAGAAATTCCTAAGGAAAAATTCTTCTCAGTCCTCAGAAATCAAATTCCTTAAACATGGTGGATCTAATCGATTTCACTAATAGGGTTATCGAAATCGCAAAAAAAGAGAGCACGCCTCAACGATTAATGTTCATCAGATTTACAAGCTCTAAAATTAAATTCACAAATCCAGAGATTAGCATTAGAATAATATATTCTAACAGGCCTCGATTATTTAATTTCTTTTGTTGAAACTCTGAAAGAAGGATCGAAGAAGAGATTGATAATCGTCTTAATACCAAGAAGGGGATTTTCAATTGTGATTTATCTCATAAAACCCTAAAAATTTCCACTTTCCCTATAAAATCACCAAATCAAAAACAAAAAGAGAAAACAAATCTCAACCCAGGATCCAAAATTGCATAGTTATCTTTTTTTTAGCAGGGGTAATTGTTCTTCTTGAGAAACTATAAACCCTGAAAATTTTTCTTCTTGAGATTCTATCTATAATAATATATTCTTCTTCTTACAAACAAGAGGAGATAAAGAGATGAGAAAGAGAGAAACAAAACTGGTGAGGAGGCGTAGCCACAGTTGGAAAGAAAAGAGAAGAAAGAAAAGAAAGAGGAAGAAGAAATGGTCTGTCCGCTAGGGTTTTCTTTATCCTTTTATATCTTAGACGTACGAATAGGATTAATCCTATATGATCTGACGGTGGAAATTAAATAAAATTTATTACTTAAGGATTTTGACGGGTTAACGGGTTGAACCCGCGGATTCACGGTCCGGTCCAAGTTAACCCGTTTTCTTATGGGCCATCATTTCTCCAACCCTAACCCGGCTTGTTTAAACACCGAGCCAAGCCGGGCGCGGGTTTTTACGGGCCGGTTCGGGACAACCCGCGGGTTTTCGGCTTGTTTGCCAGCTCTAGTTATAAGCTTCTATCTGACAGTACGCCAACAACTTCAGTTATGGTCCCTGGATTTTTTTTTTGAAGAAGATCAAAACTATACCGAAAATCCAGAACTTCTTGTGGAAAGTTCTTCATGAATGGATCGCAGTGTTTGAAAATCTAAGTAAATACAATATTCATGTCCAAAACGTATGTCCCATGTGCAACTCGGCAGAGGAGTCGATCTTCCACATGCTGTTCAATTGCCAATTTGCTCTAAATGTATTTCAAGCTAGTCCCATTCTGATTGCAATTCAAGGCGGGAGTTCAATGGAAGTTGTTAGACATTGGTTAGATTATCAAGATCAAGGAATTATGCTTAACTTGGGTTCCTGCTTATTATGGAATATTTGGAAAGTCAGAAATGAACAAGTTTTCAACAATAATTCAGTAACTGTGGCCTCCTGTTTACAAAAAGCTTTAGAAGATTTTAAGTCTTTTGATCTTCACCATGCTTTAAATTATTGCGAAGAGATTCAGTGAATGAAAATAATTTAGCTGTTTGGGAACCTCCACCAAATTCTTACGTGAAGATCAATGTTGATGCAGCATACAACAACGGTAAAGGTGCGGTGGAAGCTGTTGCAGTGGATTCTTTGGGCAATCACTTGGGTTGTGGTGCTATCTGTTTTGATACTTTCTCAGCAACAGTAGCGGACGCTAAAGATTATGGATTTGGAATCCAACTGGCAAAGCGAATTCAACTATCACGGATTATAGTGGAAGGAGACGCTGCTGAAATTCCAAAAGCAGTGACAGGGAATACGAATGAGATTCCATGGGGGATTCGCTCAACGGTTCTCTCCATTCGTGACAGTATCAAGGAATTTAGCGAAATTAGATTTGTAGTTGATCCTAGAGATGCTAACTCTATTGCGCATGATTTAGTTCAATACGCAATTTCAAATTTTATAAACAGATGGTGGTATCATGATGAACCACCAAATTGTATTATGCAACGCCTCACTTTTTGTGAGGATTAATATAATTTCTTATGTTTCCTTCAAAAAATTTTTTTTTTTTTTTTTACTAAAACGTAGTCTCGTATAGAACATATAGCGGCAGTAACCTAATAAGTGTACTAAATTTTATCGGGTACTTGTAATGAGAAATCCAAATTCTCCAAGAAAAAAAGAACAGAAAAACCAGGAAGGTAATCAAGGAAGATTAATTATTTCCTTACTTTCCTCTTTGAAAATCGTTTAAATTAATCAACTATGTAACTGTCAAGATTTCTAAGTTATATGGCAGTTAAAATTGAAGATACGTGTCTACTAACTATTGGAAGGAACAGAGGAACATGGGTACTTTGCAACAGAGGATCCGAAGCCCACAACACATGTTTTGGTGAATTTCTCGAGAGCTTTTAACTATAAAACTCAGAATCTTCTGTGTGTATTCCTCAAAGCACATGTAGAAGAGATTGTTTGGTATGTTGATCACATAGGGAACAAATATGAGGCTAGAATCATAGAATACAGAAGGCACTTTCCAAGAATTTTCATCAATGAAGAGGAAGACGAAAATAAAGTTCAACAAGAAAAGAAGGATGGAAATATGGAATCTTTAGTTGAACCAAGGTAAATTTCGAAGGATGGAAATATGGAATTTTGTTTCCAAATTTCGGTGTAATTTCGGATTAAAATTTTACACTAATATTATATTTATGGTGAAAATTACAATATGAAATTGGGAAAAAAATAATATAAAAGAACACTAGAGAATCTATTTTGACCTAATATATTGATTCCGCCGAAAAACCGCCACTTTTCGGTTAAAGATTTCGAGCACAAATCCGAAATCTAAATCAATGAGGAAATCACTAGAGAACCAAGAATCTATGAAAGTCAGTTAGATAAAGATGAGCACATGGCTAGAGGAATCAAGAGAAGAAGAATAGAAGAGGGTAGTGCTAAAAAAATAATTGCTGAAAAAGGAAAAAATAAAGAAGAAGCCTAGTTAGTAATTCTCCGAATCATTCCCGAATGATTCACGAACGTATCCGAACTGACCGAATCCGAATGATACTTCCGAACTATTTGAACTTCGAACCTAGTTCCCGGATTATATGGACCTCACGAATGATTCACGAACGTATCCAAACTGACCGTATCCGAATGATATTTCCGAACTAGAACTCCCATAGGTAACTCTCTCACCAGAGTTCTGATGATTGGTTTTTGTTTGATTTTGTATATACTTTTTATATTTAAATACAATTATTCAATTAAAATTTTCTATTGGTAGTTGTTTCTATAGATTTTATAATACATTTACGCGATTAAATTGTTTACTTCTTGTTAAATATCACGCTAAAATATATTTTTCCATCTTATAAATCATATACAAATCTAATTAGTCTTGTAATAAGGTCATAATACTTATAAATTTATTATATATGTTTGTCGAATTTTAAGTGCCGAACTCACATTTATAAAACGAATATGCACGTACGTATGTCGTTCCGAACTAATGTCCGAACAACGAACCGTTGACCGTATTTTTGACCGAATCCGATCTATCCAAATCCGTATAATTCTCGTACGTATGCCGTCCCGAATTACTACCCGTACCCCGAATTGCTAACTAGGAGAAGAAGACAATAATACCAACGGGTGTTTGGCTGAAACTATGCTTGATTCGGTTAATAGAGTGAGAACTATGTTATGTTGGCGGGTGTGACCAAAAATAAATGTATTTTGGTATTCGGACTATTTTGTCCTTAACTTTTTATTTTATGACTTATTTTATCCTGTCCGTACCTTATCCTTACCCAACATTTGATTTGTTTATTAATTATTATTTTTTACGGTTACCGATTATTATTTAACCATGCATTATGTGGATGTTGGGATAAGAGTGTAGATACTGTCCAAGTGTCGTGAGCATAGGCACAACAGATTTGTTTCGGTTTGTGGATATACATTTTTTGATGCCCGACTTTGAATATTTGGATGTGATTATACAAACATTATACGGTGATTATTAAAAAATTATATAGCGATTAGTGAAATATTTGTTACTAATCTTCTCTCGATGGCTAGATGGTTTTTTTTTAATGAGATCTTACTCTTCAATCTTTATCACTGATTTTTCTTCTTCTTCCCATTCTTGTCCTTCCTCTCATTCTTATTTCTCTTCTTGGTTTCCTTTATCTTCTATTCCTTACAATCATCATTCAATCTCTTCAAGAGAGGCAACCAGGGAGCTTTATTTTCAGGAGTGAAACAAGAGCAGGTCTTGCATTTTCTCTCTTGTGTTAGAGGGGAAAGAAGCATTGCAATCATCGTTGATCCAGGTTATTCAATTCTGTTCATGATTGGGTTTTTATTTCTCTGTCTTATTAAATAGGGTTTTGATTCTCTTACCCTATGGATTAGAATCTATCAATTTCCTTAAATTTTTTTTTTTTTTTTGAATATTCGATATGGTTGAGGTAACCAGATGTTATTGAATTTATAATCAAATATTGAGTAATTTGGATATTTAGGGATTGAAAACGAAAATTGAACTTAGGGGTTGAGTTTAATTGCGGATTTGTTGTTGGAAATTTGGGTTTTTTGTTTTTGGAAGGAAAATAAAAACCTGGGTTTTGGATTTTGATGTTCAAATGTGGTTCCTTTTTGAGTAATTGGTAGGAGGATTGATGATTTTTGTGACAAGTGATTTTTAGAAGAATTAAGACTGTTGATTTAAGAAATTATTATATGGTGAATTAAGATTAGGCTGCAATAATTTACTCTTTGGGAGCAGATTCTGTGTCGGAATCATCGAATGAAGATGTTATGGGTATTCCATTTTTGAATATATTTCAGTGTTATACAGTTTTGATCAGTTTGTATGTTCCCTGCGCATATATCTCAAATGTGGGCATGTTAATGGAGTCTTAATTGGAATGTGATTTAAACTTCCGTGGACAGTCTATTCCAATGTCCCCAGTGGAGGTGGACTTTCACTAGGCAAAGAAGGTCCTCTTGCCCATACTGGTGCATGTATTGCTTCTCTGCTTGGACAAGTAAATGCTTTTCTGCTTGGACAGGTAAGCGCACCCCAATTTTGATGCTACTTGTAGTTTGTAACGAAGTATGTTTAGCGTTCCAGGCGTTATAGAAGTGTTTGTTCAGGTAGCATGACTAAATTCATTCATTTATCCAATGTTTAACTCTAATAGAAGGTTACTGCTTAATATAGAAGGTTACTGCTTAATACAGTTCACGATAATAAGTGTAAGTAAAATCTGGAGAATTTTTTTTTTCCAATTTCATCCAAATATAAAAGTGATCTTTACCGACTGTTAGGCTTACCTTTATTACGGTACTCATTGTAAGACGAGCAAATTCGAATAACACAATTAGTGGTTCGAATCTAAGTTATATTATACATAGAGTAGAGTTACATATATGTTGAGCTTCTAATGTACTTGATCTTCTGCCTTCTGTTTCAGAATGTTGAAACTTGAAATGTCTATGTCCAATACATGTCTTCATTCTTATTTGTGGTCCCAATCTAAAATTTCCTTCACATTTCAATAATTTCAGGGTGGATCCAAAACTCATTTAAGAGTCGCTTGATTTAAAGTACTACAGTCAACTTCGTATAGGTTAACTTGAAAGTATTAGGATGAGACATTACAAGTATTGCGAAGACTTGAAGAAGTGAAGATGTACGGAGCTACAACAACAACATCATCCTTCGACTTGAGGTTAGTGACATTCGACTTGAACTGTTTCATTCCCTAACGTATCTTTCAAGTCGTGCATATGGAAAACACAAAACTGTGAAGCATGAACACTCTATATAGACATAATATTAAGGAATACAATATGAAGTTTCTTGCTTAACCATTAAACTTTATATATAAGACATCAACATAATCGTATGAATTCTATTGCGATTATGTATGGGTCTGAGATGAGGATTTCATCCTAGGGAACAATGTTTACATGTGTTCTAAGGAAGTAAGTTCATGATATGTGTTGTGAACCGAAAATGAAATCGCCAGGAGTTATTGGGGTTGTTCTTCATTGCATATCTTATGAACGACCAATATGTGTGATTAGTATAACCTCTCATGACTTGGTTATGTTCTTGGTAAAAATATTCACATGAGGCCTGACTTATATATTGGTATGACTTTTATTAGTGAAACTGATCTTAAGTAATCACCTAGGGTATGATCGGGTTTGTGTGTATCTGACCAAATTTGGGAGAGGGGAACCGATTATAGTAAGAGGTGCAGTACATCACAAGGGGAACCGATCCTTGTATGAGGTGCAACAAAGTTTATAGAAGAAGGGGAACCGATCCTATGAACATGTGCAACACGTTTTTAGGCAAGGGGGAACAGATCCTCTGGACATGTGCAGTGCATACAAGTTAGATACCAAATATATGTGAGGAACCGATCCTAGTACCTAGTCAACCATATATTTGGTAGGCTAGTGTGACTATGCATAGTACTCACATGGAGGTAGAACCAAAACTTGATTTGGTAGAACCGTTACACCCATGGTTTGTGATTTAGTGTTACTTGATCAATCACATAGTTCTTTAAAGTCAGATGAACCAATTCTAAACTTGTTTGGAAGTGTGGTAAATCGGTTTCAAGTGAGCAAGAATGAAAAAAGACTTGCAAGAGAAAGATGTCGACATACTTTGAACACGCGCATTAATGTGTATCTCTTATTGTTCAAAGATATTCCTTAACAGCTAAAAAGGAAGTAAATCCCAAGATCGAATTTAAATAAGTTAAAAAAAATTAATTAAGGTTTTTAATTATATATGGAAAATATGAATTAGTAATGTGCATTTGCTAGTTAAAGATTTTCCAAGGAGATTTCGATCATAAATTTGGACAGTGCATTCACAGGAATTATGAAAACCGAATTTGGGTTAATATGGAAATATCTTGAGAATATTTTCGGTTTTGGAAATTCCTTAGTGTACAAACTTCCTTGTCTATAAATACTTTGAGTTTGCATTTCTAGCAAAACTAATCCTTCGTGACAGTAAACTTCCTCCGTTGTCTTGTTTATGGTGATGCTTTATATTCGGAGAGGAGAGTAACCTAATTAGGAGAAATCTCTTACGGCCGCTGAGTTTAAAGTCTTCTTTGGGATTGAGAAGCTCTAGTGCGTACCGTTGGTGGGAAACTAGATAATTGCGGTTTATCTTTAGTTTTCATATTGATTTGATTGACTAATGGTGGTTGACCTTTGATTTCACCTAGTTTGTTTATGCTTGAGAATCTTCTCTTCTGATATAAGATTCACTCAAACTAGTTGAAGGTTTCGATAGGGATCTTTAGATTGTTGTTACATCTAAAGACGATCTTGTGATAATCCATTGTTAACAGACTTCGTTCTGTGTGTGATTGATCACAAGAGATTCAAGTAGTTGTGTGCAGGTGTTTATTGAAGATCTAAGAAGATTTGAATATGTAGTTGCAGGAATTCCTACACTACACCCCTCACAAGAATTCATAATAATCAACACATATTTGAAGATTAAGAACAATAATTTTATTGATTAATTCTCAGAAATGTTACAGGAAATGGAAGAAATCAAGAATACAACCGCTCTCTTAAACTTTTTCTCTCCTCAATACTTTATCAACACTCTCAAATTGATCTCCCCTCCCTGAATCTATTTGTTCTCTTTATATAGGATAATTACATAGTGGATGACAGTAAAAGTTGTCCTTTAATTCGGATCGATTCGCGATATTCTCGCAGCAGTTATAATGTTAATTCTCGTAGATTCTATAATCCTCGCAGGATCGTCATGCTCTTATCGTGTTTCAGCTACCATCATCCGTTACGTCATTCTTTGAATCATTCTGCGACGCTCGTTGAGTGTTGTTGAAAAGCTTGCAAGAATGTCGTTTATAAATTTCACAAGAGTATTGCTGTGGCGATATTCTGATCCTACATCTTGACTCTTCTCATATCTTCTCTGCGAAGTGGAGAAGATTATGAGAATCTCCATCTCTTCAGAATGCCGCAACTTCCTATGTTCCCATATTCTCTTCTCGACAAAGCCCCGTAAATTAAGTATAACCGCCTACATGTGTCAAATATTCCTCTTTTCTGGGTATCTTCATTATTATCCGGTCACCATCTTTTTGTCTATAAAAAGTAGAATTTGAAACTGAAATAATCTTCTTCTTCCTCTCCGTCTTCATCGTCTTTTCGTTTGCTTGCACTTTTTTAAAATCTGCAACTTCCTTCTCCAAAGATTCATATGTTACTGCTTTCATGGAGTTATCAAGGTATATGTTCTTCTGATGTTGCTAAACTTAGTCCTGCTTATCTAAATTACGTTCATCAAAATTGTCTGATCTATCTTTATTTGATTTTATGTAATTCCCATACTGTGTTTTCTTTTCAGCGGAATCCCTTCTAACACCAAATTTGCAGTCCAAAACCCTAATTCTTCCAGAAATTTGCAGCAAAAACCCGCTGAAAATAAAAGGAAGCATGCGAATCATATGGTAGTAAGAAACATTTGTTTTCTTAATAACAATATTGTTGCCTTTATTTCTTATCTAGATTATTATTCGCAGGGTGATGAAAACACTAATGCACCTCGCAAGAAATCTCGCTAGGTTAAAGCTGTTGATTTTTCCATTGCTATTCCCAAGTTAATTTCTGCCAATTCGATTCCAACACCTTTTCAAAATGAACCTTCAACTTAAATCCAGGGAACATCGCCATAAATATTCTGTCTCAACTAATCTGTCATAAATGAAATTCTGAAATCTGCTGCGAATGAAGTTTCTTCCCCTCCTATTGTAGTTACTTCTCAAGTTAACTCTACTTCAATTCCAGTTATTACTTTTCCAGAAACTACATCTTTGGATGAATCAATCGCTGCGAACGATTTAAATCTCCAAATTTCTACTGTCATCGTTTTTCCACCTACATCTCTTCCCTCTTCTAAAGAAACTTCAGTAGAAGTAGATGTTGCCTTTAAAGTTTTGCCTGATATCTTAGATGATGCTAGAAAATCTTCTACTGATCCTGTTAGGCATGGTGTCTAGGAGGTTTTAAGTAAATATTTTGGTTGTGACCGAATGTCTTCGCAAGCATCTCTAGAAAATGAATTTGAAGCTTTAAAGAGAAGTTTCCAAGCCAAAACTTTAGAATGTGATACTCTTCATCATAAACTTAACAACTCTTCACTGAACTACGAGAATCTTCGCAAAAGAAATGATGAATTAAAAGGTATATCCTTTTCTATCTATGTCTTTGATTTTCCTTAGTTAATTGTTCTTCTTCTTTTCATACTTCATTTTCTTAAGATTATTTGTTCGTACATTAAGCCTTCAACCAGAATCGATTAATGGGAATATTCAAAGCTGAATCCGCTGCTAAAGAGATTCATGTTGATAGAGATTCTTGGATGGACCAATATAACCGATTAGATAATCTTCATACATATTCCCTTGATCAAATAGAGAACCTTACCAAAGAGAACATACAATTAGCACAGAAACAAGATCTATTAAGTAATGAAATATCTCATATTTCTTATTTATTAACCAAGGCTAATTTAGCAATGGAAACTTTATCAGACGAAAATAAGATTTTATCTCAAGAGATGCGAGATCTTTCAAATAAAGTGGCGATCTTTTCGTGGCAACTAAGTACTCTTTAGAGAATGTACGATAACCAAGAACGATCTTTTCATTCACTAAAAGATGAACTTAAAGAAGTAACTGAATCATTTATCACTGAGAAAAATGCACTCATCCAAGGTAGAATAGCTTTAAGTATAAAGGTAAGCCAACTTAAATAAAAATACTCCAAATTAGAAGAATCCAACTCTTCATTAGCAAAGAAAAATACTTATCTCCTTTCTAAAGAAGAAAGTATAAAATCTCGCCTAAAAGGCAAAGTTGGACATAAATTTGATGACGTCATGGACCATTGGGAGAATTCTTGCCTGTCATTAATTCAAAAATTAACTTCGAAAAAGGAAGGTAGTCATTTTGGCTGCCTCAACTGTTAATTTCTCTATTAAATTTCTTTATAATTCTTCTTGAAATCTTCTTTGAATATCTTTTATGTTTACTCTTATTTTTCAAGAATCCTGAGAAGAGCCTTCTTTCAAATATTTCTTTTTGAATGGTAAAGCTGGCTAAAGTTCTCCAAGAAAATGGATTGCTTGCTTTCATCTTGCCCGTTCTCACGATCGAGCAGAAAGAAGATATAACTACCTGGAATATCGAAAATACATAGAGATCAGAAACCGTGATAGGGCTTTTCTTCGCTAAGTTCATATTAGTGCTGAAGTTCTTGTGAATGAAATTTTGTTATCAAATTATATTCCCCCTATATCAATCAAACCTTTAGAAGTAGATGATGATGAAATTCCTCGTTCCCCTGATGATGATCGTGAATATGAAAGTGGCGAAGAAAATATTTCTCAAGAAGATTCAGTAGATAAAGAAAAAATCCCTCATGAAGAAGCGATTGTTAGCGGTGAAGCTACGGTTGGCGAGACAGGTTGGTGAGAAATCAAATGAAGAAGAAGCTCATGTTGATCAAAATAAAAGAAATACTAGCGAAGGCGATAACACAAGCAAAGATAACAAAACCGGCGAGGCTAATACTGAAGCTTGCGTTCTGCTTTTGTTTTCTTGAATTATCTCCTCTTTTCCCCTTTCTTGCGAATAATGTACTTTTACACAACTTTAGAATTTAGTTATGTTTCTGTCATTTTAAGTACTTGCGAGAAAGATAATGATATTTAATTTATAGATTCCCATACTTTCCCCTCATTATCTTTCTTGGAATGAACAAATCTTTCATGCATTCTTAAAAGAAAATAGTTAATTTTTGGAATTATTCTATTGGTCTTATTTTGCCTTCCTAGTTAAAGGTCTTATTTTGCCAATTTTTGTTTTTGCGACAAAATAGCAGGACATTCTTATATTCGCATGTAAGAACCCATTGATCTTGCCTTATCCGTGCTTTGTCAATTTTGCTGCGACAATATGACATGCCTATGTTTTCTGGAGAAAACAAAGCCCCATGACATTGCCGTCTTGCGATGAAATTGCATGATGTATTTACACTTTCATGTAAAAACCCATTGATCTCATCTTATCTTTTTCTCTTGGCCTTTTGCCTTTGTATATTTGTTGCACAAATATGACAAGCCTTAATACTCCCTTGAGTAAAAAGCCTCATGACATTTGCATCTTAAGACACTTATCAGCTCCCTAATGGAGGGTGCCTCCCTTATCTTCCCCCTGGTTGCCCCTTCAAGGAGGCTACATCGGCCATACAAGACTAGCTCCTCCCATCCGATCTTAACAACAACAGTTGTTTTAGCAGTCTCTTATCCCGTTCGCATATATGGCTTATGGTTACGAGACATCACCCTAGGTGGGGTTTTCTTCGGGCCGAATGCATCATAGTCAAGACTTGCCAAGAATGGCTAGGGTAGTTTCATACTCCCCGGACACCCTTGGCTCAACCGTGTACCTCGGCGCCTTGATCATACTCTACACTCCTTGGAAGAAACCCTCAGTCGTCCAACCTAAATCATAAGTTCAGGTTGAAAATCCAAGGTACCTCCCCCGGATGGGCTTTATTGACCCCAAATCTCCATGACTCAGGTTCTAGCAGTGGTATAACCTTATCCCTGAGCCATGCAAAGAGATACCCCCTTATATGACGCACATTAAGTCTTATATTTTCCTATTGCGAAATTTTATCCGTGAACTAGGGTGTACGCCATAAAGGTTTGTCCCATTCTTATATTTCTCTTGCGAATATCGCCATTTCTTATTTTTATATTATTTCTTGCGAATAACCCATGGCAAATATGATAAAATATTCTTTTATTCATTTCTTCTTTGTTTCATCATATATTATATCACCATCTAGCCTTTCTCAGAATTTGTTATTGGTAATATCTTTTTAGATATAGTCTGTTCCATGGTCTACCAAGTCTTTGACCAACATCTCTACCTTCCGAATCCATCAATTTATATGCCCCTGCTCCAACTATCTCATTAATAATATATGGTCCATCCTATTTTCTCGCCAACTTTCTACCATTTTCTCGCTGATAACTTTGGTGTTTCTCATGACACTAAATCACTTGGTTGGAACTCACGTTTTTGACACGTTTGTTATACTCGCGAGCCAACCTCCATTGATAATTTTCCATATGTTGTAAAGCTTTTTCTCTCTTCTCTTCTAACTCATCAAGTTAACTTAGAATCATACCAAGACTCAAATTCTTTTCCCAAGCCTCTCTTTTTGTTGTAGGCATAACAACTTCTGTTGGCGATCTTGCTTCAACACCATATATTAGATAAAAAGGTGACATCCCGGTTGCTTTCACCTAGTTGTATTGTAGGCCCATATTGCATTATGCACTTGTTCACACCATTCCTTGTGGTATCCCTCTAATTTTCTCTTCAATATATCTGTGATTATCTTATTGGTTTCCTCTTGCTGACCATTGGCACGTATATAAAGAGGTGTTGACTTTCCCAATTTGATATTAAACGCATTAAGTAACATTTCTATGTTTTGTCCTTCAAATTGCTTTCCATTATCGATACCAATGTCAGGAATTCCAAATCTGCAAATAATATTTTCAAATATGAATGTAAAAATATCTTTATCGCGAATGTCTTTGTCGGCCTTTACTTCTCCCCACTTTGTGAAATAATCTATAGCGACAATCAAATATCTTCCTTGTCCAGAACCGGGTACAAACGGTCCCACAATATCCAACCCCCATTTTCCAAAAGGCCATACAATTATTGAAGATGACAATGGTGCCCCTGGTACATGTATTTTTTGTCTGTGTCGCTGACAATCTTCGCAATGTCTTGATAGTTGCTTCGCATCCTCATGCATATATGGCCAGTAATAGCCTTGCATTTTTGTTCTGTATGCCAAATATCTTCCCCCACTGTGATTAACAGCGTCTCCACTATGCAACATTTTTAACACCTTTTCTCCTTTTTCCCGTGTCAAGCATCTAAGTGATGGCCCATTAAAAGATTTGCGATATAATACTCCATCTCTTAACTCAAAATTTGTTGCACGACTTTTTAATTTATATGCTTCTAATCTATTTCTTGGTGTTTCTCCTCTCGCCAAATATGCATGAAGTTAAAGCTTGTCAATCTGCAATATTGCTTCTCGGTTTTTCTTCGCCACCTTCTATCATCATCATATCTGCCTCTTCTTCTTCTTCTTCTTTATTGATTGAAGGTGATATAAGTGCCTAAATTTTTATGCATCTATGTTGATGGTGGATTTTAGTTTAGGGCTAAAATTGTAAAACCAAATTTAATATGTTGTCACCCTGCAAAGGATGAAGCTAATTTAATAGGATGACATCCTGCAAAGAATAAAACCATTCAAGTGACGAATACTTCTGACTTTATTAATTCACCAAAGCATGTGCAACCATCCTGTGAATTTAATATACCCAGAATGGAGCATGTAGCAACCATCCCGACGGAGCATGTAGCAACCATCCCGGTTTTCTGTAGGTATACATCATTACTAATAATGCTTTAATTAAAGCCTTGTGTTCGACATGTAAACACCCGTAGGCTACCTGACGGCGGGTTATATTAGCTCCCGATTGAACGCATGCAAGACTACCCATGTTAGTCTCCCCTGTGAAAAACAAACTCAAAAATAGATCTCATCTGTCCAACCGCGAGCATAGATGGACGACCTGGATCGCACGCGGACCGAGTAGCATGCATGCACATGCTCACCGCCAACCTACCTTCCTCCTGGGTTGATTGGTTTCCCCAAGGGGGCCGTAGAAACCACAAAATCGTTAGAGAGAAGTGGCGGACCCACAAACCCTAAAATTAGGTTTTGCTAAACAAGTTGCGACCAAGCAACTTGCAACCAGCGTACACGAACGGATTGGTGTCCCAACCACTGGCCGGCAGCACCTACATGCTCATCGTGGGCCTGACTACACGGCCAACCAATCGTCTATGGTTGGTTGCAGCCGGCCGTCTCGAAAATTGTTCCCAAAGGTAGCATGCAAGGCCACTTCTAATCTCGGCCATCCGTCATCGCAGGCGTGTTTGGATGTCTTAGATCATGCCTATAGTCGCAAACCAAGAATGCACATGCTCGCCACCAACCCACCTCCCTGCTGGTATGATCGGCTTGCCTGTGGGAGTCACAGACGTTGGGAAACGTTAGCTTGAAGGTTGGGCCCGCAAACCCTAAAATTAGGGTTTTCCGACAAGTTGCGACCACACAACTTTGGGCGGGTGTGTACGAACGACCAGGAGGCGGAATTGCTGGACGACGGTGTCTACATGATCACCATGGGCCCACCTCCACGGTGAACCAATCGGCCAGCTCCCTTGACTGCCATGCGTCTCAATTTGCGTGCCCAAAGGTGGCATGTAAGGACACTTCTAATATCGACCATCCGTCATCGCAGGCCAGAACGGACGACCCAGATCGCTCCAATGAGATTCAACTCTACATGTGCGTGAAGATTAGCGTCATGCCTGCCTGCAGGACCAATCGGTCCTCCCTTGTACGCCTCCCAAGGAATAAAACCGTTAGGGTAAAGAAGGAAGCTCGCAAGACTTCCATACGCTAATCCAACGGTTATCTCTCCATCAATCTCGTCCGTCCAAGTTCGCATGCTTGGATGAATAGCCTAGGGAGGGAGTTAGGTGGCAAACAAGGTATCACCGTGATCACCATCCTCCACTCTACCACACCATGTGGTCGGTCAAGGAAGGGTTTGCATGCGCAACTTCCAACCATACTGGATATACTCAATGCAGTACCTGCATAGTATACACACGATACTTCACAAGTATCAATTTCCTTCCTGGGTTTTGCTTTCGGGCTGTTTTCTTCTCCCGAACGAGCTTAAAACCTAAATATTCCCGCGTTGAAAGATAGGAAATTCTTTTCGTATGGAATGGAGGGGCGGACCATCAAAACCAGAGTCTGTACTAGAATTCTACAACGATTCTAGTAAGGGGCATTAATTAGGGTTTCTAGTGTCACAATCAACGGTTGCCCCTCCTCTTAAGATGCAAAATCTCGACCGTCGAAGGTCACCAAGCTAGCAGGTTTCCCGAGCCTGACTTTCCAAGCCACAACAACATGCAACATGTTTTCCAAAAACATTCGAGACATCAATCATGTCACAAACTGGGGGAATACATATCTTGGGTTATTGGTCTTGTGGTTTACAGCGTGCAGCGCACAACGCGCCATCACAAGAACGTGTCAGGAAGTCATGGAAGGTTAGTGATGATGGGAGAAGTGGGAAAGCCTAGTCGTGTGATACCAACACACTACTCCACTACTCCATCACTCCACTTTCTCCACTTCCCATGAGATACGAAGGTTAGGCTAAAGGACTTGTATAAATAGGTTCTCCTCCCCTATTTTCAACAACAACACAGAAAAACCAAGTGTTAATACCATCGTATTCAACACCCGAGCACACTGCTGCAACATTTGCTAGCCTTCTCAACCTACGTTAACAAGTCATCAAATAGCCTTCACCTTCATACTCTCAACACCATCTTCGCTTCCATCCCTAAGATCAACCTCACAACCTTCACATGACCGAAACAAATCTAGAACGGCCGTGTCTTCGGTTTAGGCCAGAATTGTCTGATTATCTCTCGAATCAAAAGTGCTCATCGTGCAACATATTTGTTGAAGGTTTAAATTCACTTCTCATCCACACACACCTAAAATTACCTAAACCTGCAGAAGTAGTTTTCTCCCACAAACAATTGGCGACCACAGTGAGAGGATTAATCTCTCGGTTGTGAAGACAATTCCTTCAATACCAATTCAATTTCTCTGATTTCAAAATGGTGGATCTTAGGTCTGGATCAACAACCATTCCTGACGGGACTAGCGGCCACAGAACTCCCGGTGTTGATATCCCAATTAGTGGTGTTACCGTACAGCCTTTCGGTGCAATCAATGTATCTCGTGGAATTAATTCCTTTACTACCAGGCACCAGCGGAGAGCGGGAGGAGATATTCCATTGGGCGCGACACCTCCTATCACAAGAACCCCGGAGCGCCGCCAATCCTAGTATCTCCTCAAGTGTAACGCCTCCAGTGTCACCAGAGCAACAACTTCCACCCCTTCATCGGGGACGAGGAACTGGAGGATCAAGGGAGGACCATCTCCCATTACCATCGCAGATTTGATGGAGAGGCGGGAAGTCCTTGCTAAGACTCAAACGGATATGGCTGCAACTCGAGAAAAGAGGTACTCACTTTTCTTAATATATTAACTGATCGATTGCCCGAAAGAGCCTCGACAGCCTCCGGAGCCAACATGGAGCGCGTTCAACGTACCCATAGAAGGTACTTCAACGGCGCAGCCTACATGGACCTGATAAAAGAAGCAACATCGATATGGGCGGTCTTATCATGGAGACTCCTACACTGGGACTGGTCCTCACAACGATCATCCTCATTTAGACAACTTTACTACGAACCGAGACCAATGGAGCGGGAAGTGGCATCTCTAGTGGAAAGCTTGTGTAAACTCTTACATCTCTCGATGAATCAGCGAGGCGGAGATGTTTGCTGCAGTGTCAGATAGATCTGAATGCGCACCTGACTCCTTTACGTCAAGGAGTCTTAACCGCATCGGAAGCATATGTAAATGATGTTACATATACAGTGGACGACATGATTACGGATGAAGGTCACAAACAGCCCCTATATGTTGCTGCACGCATCAAGGGATCAGAGTTCAGGAAGGCCCTCATCGACACAAGAGCGTCTTCGAATGTGATTACCCTCAAGGCTCTCAGGACATCCAAGATTTGCCCCTGCAAGATAATACGGAAGCCTACCACAATGACGGACTTGAAGGAAACCAGACCAGCACATACGGGGTTTTCCCTTCAACATATCATCGGTCCCCGAATACCATCTTTGGATAAAGAAGTTGTTTGTATTCTGCATCACTTTGTCTCATTACTCATCGATGTATGGAGTGGAGTTATTCGAACCAAGAGAAGATCCGCGGAAGAACCATACAAAGTTCATTGAATCCCACTCCCTGTGGATGTCAATCCGGAGGAGGACCAAATTTCATCATTAAGGATTATTCCTCCCAATGCATATTCGACAAGGCGTTCTTCTTTATCTAGTGAAGCGATGAACCATGTTCACACCAAGAGGAGACGATGCACGTTCTCCCCTCCCAGTGGAATGCTGCAACAACAACGAACCATAAGAACAAGTGCTAGATGCTCCACAACATCGCAAGACGACATCAACCCCATAACCGATGATCTCGAAGATGAGGAATCTCCTATCTCCATCAACTCCTATCTCCATCAGCTCTACCTTGTGTAGGGACTAACTCTCCTCTGCCTCCCCGCTAACATCGACATGCTAGTAGGCGCCACCCGGACACGGCATGTTCTCCTTCATGGATGGTTACATCGGCTACAACCGTGATAAGGATGTACGAGCATGACGCAAGTAAGATAGCTTGTCGAACTTCTCTCGGAAATTTTTAGTATATTGTCTGCCATTGGGTTAAAATAATTCTGGTACAACATATCAACGCTCTATGGCGGCAATCTTCCACTGGAGTTGATACCTCAAGGGAGAAGCCTCAAGAGGATAATGATTTCCACACGTCATGTCGAACAAAATCGAGTCACTCTATCATACAATGGTGCATGTCTACCATGCTATGTTGGAGAATCTGCACTTTTGGTCATCCTATAAGAATTCATGAAGTTATTGAACACTCATCAACGATAGCATCCACCCTGCTGGAAAGTACCAGGACTGCCAGTAATGAAGAGCCTCATGATGTTCATGGAAGCATACATCCCACCAATAGGAAATACAATCTTCATCCTTCCATAAGCAGTTTAGTTGAAGCAGCAAGAGGAAATCCACCGAGATACAACGTCCTGCGCGTCCAACATCACCAACTCCAACTCCAGCACCCTATGCACAACTGCCGCAATGGTGAAACAACATCCAATATATTCCATATCACGGATCGATGGTAACTACATCGAGTGAGATAGCTTTCAATATTTTGTCTCCGTAGAAGAAGTAGTTGCTTTACCAAAGGAGTGTGACTGGGACTTAGCACCACCCATCTCGAAGATATCCTCATGAACCTAGCGTGGCAATACCTATCAAGTCGAAATCTTTGGATACTCATGGGTAGGGACTGTCTTCCCCTTCTCTATTTCATGAAAAAAAACATCAAGAAAGCCATTGGTTCCAGCTTATCTTTCTAAACGAGACGATCTTTACCGAAGAGTGCCAAGTTCGTAAAGTTTCCACCTCACCTCTCCTACCGTTTCTAATCACTGTTCTTGCTAATAACCGGAATATAAGATGGAGACACATAGATCACTCTTGGGTACTGAGGCTCAGCATGAGATTCCTTCGCCATCAGTCAAGGACTTCTCCAATAGATGGTCAATCAAGAATCATGTAAAGAGAAAACCGAATCGAAGAAGGAGCCTCTTCAACGCTCTTTTCAGGAGTCTCCTCCTGCCTCAATGCTCTTCAGGAGCCTCCAGCATGTTCGCTTCAGAAGCCTTCTTCAACGCTCACCAGGAGCCTCCTCCATGTTCGCTTCAGAAGCCTACTTCAACGCTCTTTGTGAGCCTCCAGCATGTTCGCTTTAGAATCCTTCTTCAACGCTCACCAGGAGCCTCCTCCATGTTCGCTTCAGATGCCTGCCTCAACACTCTTCAGGAGCCTCCAGCATGTTCGCTTCAACACTCTTTCAGGAAATCCTTCTTCAACGCTCTTCGGGAGCCTCCATCATGTTCGCTTGAGAAGCCTTCTTCAATGCTCACCGTGAGAGCCTCCTCCATGTTCGCTTCTGGCTTGCTTCAACACTCTTCGGAGCCTCCAGCATGTTCACTTAGAATCCTTCTTCAATGCTCACCGGGAGCCTCCTCCATGTTCGCTTCAAAATCCTTCTTCAACACTCTTCAGGAGCCTCCAACATGTTCTATTCGGAAGCACAGCCAACGCTTTCGGGAGCCTCTAGCATGTTCGCTTGAGAAAGGCTGCTTCAACGCTCACCGGGAGCCTCCTCCATGTTCGCTTCGAGAAGTCTTATTCAACGCTCTTACCGGGAGACTCCTCCATGTTCATTGAAGGCTGCTTCAACGCTCTCACGGGAGCCTCCACGCATGTTCTCCAGAAGACTGATTTCCAACGCTCTCTACATGATCCTCCTTTGTTTGAGAACACAAAGTTCATCAATGCTCCACATCAAGCATGCGGGCATGTTCTCTTGAGAGTTGAACATGCGGGCATAACATGTTAACCGGAAGCCTGCTTCAACGCTCTTCTACAAGGTTGAGCATGTAGGCATAACATCCTTATTTGGAAAGGTTGAGCATGCGGCGCGAGTAAGGTTGAGCATGTAGCATGCGAGAAAGGTTGAGCATGTTGAGCATGTAGCATGGAAAGGTTGAGCATGCGAGGCGCTCCTGAGAAAGGTTGAGAATGCGGGAATAACATGCGAGGCATGGTTGAGCATGCAAGCATAGCATATGCGCATTTCCAAGGTTGAGCATGCGGGTAGCATATAGGCGCATGCAAGGTTGAACATGCCTATCAAGCGAGCACAACAATCCCGGATCAAAAGCGGTAGCATGATGAGTCCCACGGTTAAGAGAATTAGAGCCTCCCACATGCATATCAAGAAATCATAGGACATGGACAAAGTTTGAAAACGTGCACTACGATGGACCCATGTTCGATCGAACCATGACAACTTCCCATGTTTGAAGCAAACATGCCCATATCGCTAAGTTCCACGTTCGATCACGCTCCTCCATTGACCCATGAAATAAGCAAGCGCAGCTTTAATCAACTCGATTAGGCACAACCACGATTGAGCATGTGCGGTAGTCCCTCGATCGAAGAAGACATAACAAGTTCGACTGAAACAAGCAAGACCTACATCATGCTAGGAGAACGCACGCCTCTTAACGTGATTTTCCCGAACGGATAACATCCTCCGAGGTAACATCTAATATACCTTTAAACGTCACCATCTCATGCCTACCTCGCAATGTGTAACCATTGTGTGCTAGGAAGGGGACTTAATGTTGATGGTGGATTTTAGTTTAGGGCTAAAATTGTAAAACCAAATAAATATATGTTGCCACCTTTGTAAAAGGATAAAGCTAATTTAAGTGATGAGTACTTATTCACTTTACTAATTCACCTAGAATGGAGCATAAACAATCTCATTCAAGTGAATTAAATACACTTTATTCATTCACTAAAGCATGTGCAACAATCCTATCACCCTGTGAATTTACATATTATTGATTAATGCATGGCATGTATTTCCTATACTTCACTCTCATTATTTGTGCGGAGCATGTTGCTCTCAGCAAAGCAACATCTCAAGCATTAATAAGGAGACATGTATACATCATTAAACTCTCGGTGTTATACTAGCTCGATTGATTAAAGCTTTGTGTTCGACAGTTATACTATCCCGTTGAGCGTCTCTCATGGCGGATTATATTAGCCCCATTGAGGATAAAAAGACTACCCATGCTAGTCTGAAAAGTGTGAAAGACAAGCTCAAAAATAGATCTCAACCGTCCAACTTCGCAGAGGCATAGTTGGACGGCCTAGATCGCACGCGGGACCGAGTAGCATGCATGCACATTCTCACCGCTAGCCTACCTTCCTCCTGGATTGATTGGTTTCCCCAAGGGGGCCGTAGAAACCACAAAACCGTTAGAGAGAAGTGGCGGACCCACAAACCCTAAAATTAGGGTTTGCTAAACAAGTTGCGACCAAGCAACTTGCAACCGGCGTACACGAACGGTTTGGTGTCCCAATCACCGTACGGTAGTACCAAAGTGCTTATCGTGGGCTCGGATACACATCCAATCAATCGGCCATTGAAGATTGCAGCCAGCCGTCTCGAAATTTGTTCCCAAAAGTAGCATGCGAGATCCCTTTTATTCTAAGCCATCCGTCATCACAGGCGTGTTTGGATGGATTAGATCGCGCCTATGGTTTCAAACCAAGCATGCACAAGCTCACCACCAACCCACCTCCCTGCTGGTGCAAACGGCTTCTTTATGGGAGTCACAGAAGTTGAGTTACGGTGGCGCAAAGGAAGCAGGCCCGCAAAACCTAAAACTAGGGTATGCCGATAGTTGCGACCACGCAACTTAGAACCACCATGCATGAACGGTTTGGAGGCGTCATCACCAACTAATGGCACCTATGTGACCATCGTGGGTCCACCTCCACGGTGAACCAATCAGCCGGTGCCCATGGTTGTTGTACGTCTCGATTTGCGTTCCCAAAGGTGGCATGTAAGGATACTTCTAATCTCGGCCATCCGTCATCACAGGCTAGAACGGGCGACCCAGATCGCTCCAATGAGATTCAAATCTACATGGGCGTGTAGATTGGCGTCCTGCCTGCCTGCAGTACCAATCGGTCCTCCGTTGCACGCCTCCCAAGGAATAAAACCGTTAGGGTGAAAACGGAAGTTCGCAAGCCTTCCAAACCCTAATCCAACGGTTATCTCTCCATCAATCTCGTAGGTCCAAGTTCACATGCTTGGATGAATAGCCTAGGAAGGGAGTTAGGTGGAAAACATGGTGATCACCATTCACCACTCTACCACACCAAGTGGTCGGTAAAGGAAGGGTTTGCATGCGCAACTTCCAAACCATGTTGGATATACTCAATGCAGTACCTGCATAGTATACACACGATACTTCACAAGTATCAATTTCTTTCTTGGTTTTTGCTTTCGGGATGTTTTCTTCTCCCGAACGAGCTTAAAACCTAAATATTCCAGCATTGGGAGATAGGAAATTCTTTTCCGTATGGAATGGAGGGGAGGATCATCAAAATCCGAGTCCGTACTAGAATTCTACAATGATTCTAGTAAGGAGTGCTAATTAGGGTTTCTGGTGCAACGATCAACGGTTGCCCCTCCTCTCAAGATGCAAAATCTCGACCGCCGAAGGTCACCAAGCTAGCAAGCTTCCCGAGCCTAACTTGCCAAGCTACAACAACATGCTATATGTTTTCCAAAACACTCGAGACATCAATCATGTCACAAACTGGGGGATACAAACTGGGGTATTGGTCTGGCGGTTTACAGCGTGCAGCGTGCAACACGCCATCACAAGATCATGTCAGGGAAACATGGGAGGATAGCGATGATAGGAGAAGTGGGCGAGTAACCGTGTGACACTAACACACAACTACACTTCCTCCATCACTCCACTTCCTCCACTTTCCCATGAGAGACGTGATAAAGGCTCATTGACTTGTATAAATAGGCTCTCCTCCCTATTTCCAACAACAACAAAAAACCGAGTGTTAATACCATCGTATTCAACACCCAGATCCTGCCTGCAACATTTGCTAGCCTGCTCAACCTTCTGTTAACAAGTCATCAAATAGCCTTCACCTTCATACTCTCAACACCTTCTTCGCTTCCCTCCCTAAGATGAACCTCACCTCCTTCACCTGTGACCGAAACAAATCTGGAACGGCCGTGTCTTCGGTTTAGGCCAGAATTGTACATATTATCTCTCGAATCAAAAGTGCACATCGTGCAACACATTTGTTGAAGGTTTAAATTCACTTCTCATCCACACACACCCAAAATTACCTAAACCTGCAGAAGTAGTTTTTTCCCACAAACAATAAGTTATATTTTTTTCTTACCTGGAGTAAAGTGAAATTCCCGAAAAATTGGTTTGTTATAGCTTTTGATTCCCTTCTCATCTCCGCCATCATATGTGCCATTACCGCGGTGCCCCAAGAATATCCATTGACATCTTCCAACGGATCCCGGTACTAAAGAAAGTTGGCACTTGCTATGTTTCCATTAGTGTCAGGGAATTCCATAGTGCGAAATATGTATATCAGGTACGAATCGTCTGTATAACGAATCTGTGCAGGGTCCCATCAATTCTCCGAACTTATTTTCTTTGTATTATCAAACTTCTTCTTAAGCATCGTCAGCTTGAATGTCTTCGTCTTACTTCCGTTCGATGATACATAAATGCTATCCACAGAAGTTTTGAAGTCCCAACCAAACAGATTGTTAGTCAAAGCGTGCAACTTCGACCATTCTAGGTCCATACACTCACCTCCTTCTGCAATTGATTTTCGAATGACATTAAAGCCTAGAATGTTCTTTGCATCATGAGGGATCAAAGTCATCTCTCCAAACGGGAAGTGCATTGTATCAGTTTCACCATGATACTTTTCGACGAAGTAATTGACTATGACAATATCTGGCTTCACATTAATTTTCAACCAAAGCATACAGACCTGAATCCTTTACTAATGTCTGGAAATCTTCATTCTCTAAAGACAAATTCCAATTAGCCGCGGCTTGGTTTCGGAAAACACGCGCAGCCTTAGTATGATCCTACAATTAGGAGATAATACAATTAAGAGATGATGCATAAATCCAAAACAATGCACATGCACATGCATCAAGACCATCCTTCCTCTTTTTGTTAGTGACTGCATCTTTATTTTTTCTTTTGTTAGCTTCCTTGGCTTTTGACCTATAACATAAGCACACGAAACGAATATAAGACAAGTGATATTGGCAGTTTAAGTACCGGCATAGAAACTCTTAAACAAACCTAGCCGGTTCAATGCTACCGGCATTAATATTTGGAAACTCACCCAACCCGGTACATTGTTCCGGCAGTGAACATTAACTATCGACAATGCCGGTAGTCAAATGGGTTTCTTCTGGATAATAAAAGACAACTACCAGCACTGTCAAAATAAATCATTTATGTGCCGGTACAACCATACCGGCATTCTTTGGAACCTAAAATGTAATACCCGCGTTCTTTTTCTATAAAATATTTGAGTGCGATCCCAATTCCTTTGGATTAGAAGTCGAGAAGTTACGCATTGTGGAGTGTGAATCTAGTTGTCGTTGTGTTTCAATTGAGAAACACTGGGTTTTTATATGAGAAGCAATATTTCTCTTTGTGTGAGCCTGCCTGTAGCGTGCGCGTACGTTAATGAAGTTTTTATACTAGAATTTGCGATAAAGTGAGACTGATAAGCTGATGTGTCGATTTTAAGAGAAAAGAGGGGTATTTTAGACATTTCACCATCTTTTATAAACACTTTAATTTTATTTTTATTACAAAACCATTGACTTTCTTCACTCTTTATTTTTCATTCATCCTAGAGCAAACAAAAGAGACTTGATCAGAAAAAATTGAAATTTGAAGCTTTCTTAACGTCGTTTGATGGTTTCCTTGGATTAGGTTACTTTGGAGGATTATTACAACATAAAAGGTAGGGGTAAATTCATCTTTGAAGCTCTTTTGAATTTATTTCATAATTTTTGATTCTCTAATTCGATAATCAATGGCGTTTGAAGCTTCTTTATGCTCTTATGATAGTCTATGTGATGAATTAGCACTAGTAGAAAAGGGGGATTCTTAACCCACAGCCCCGACCCTCAATGGCGGTCAATAGACCGTGAACCGGTCAAAACGGTCCTTAATTTAATAACAAATGCGGACCAAAAAATTTATTATTATTTTATTTATTGTAGAACGACCCACACAACTACCTGTGAACCTAGTCTTTTCCATGGTTCAATTTTAAGATAAACGGCTCGATATGAAGAAACATTATCTCTAATAAAAAAGTATATCTCCCTCCCTCTTCAACTCGTTTTCTTTCCTACTCCACCAAAGGAAAGAGAAATATATTTCCTTATCTTCTTTATCCGACTCCCTCACATCTCTCCTCACTCTTCTTTTCTTTCTAACTCTAACACAAGAAAAGAGAATATCTTCTCCATTTTCTTCTCCTCCGAAGAGAAGAGATCTTGTCTCCATCTTCTCCTTCTTCTTCTATCATGCAAAAGTTGTTTTTCTCACAAAAAAAGTGAGTAGTGTCAGAGAGAATAAGCTGCCGATCTCTAGTTACATGTCAGTGAGGATGGGGTTAACTAGGAGAAGTTCTTCTCCTGACCTATTTGCTGCCGCATGCTCTTATATTTTTCTGATGATCATTTGGCTGTCTATCAATGCTGGTAAATTTTGTTTTCTACATTAATCGATCCTTTTACACATAAATATTTGTTTTCCTTACCAAATGAATTCATGAAACTTGCAGAGATGTCATCAGCAACAACTTGGGCCAATATATGTACCCTCGGAGAAACGTATACCGAAACTAGTGTTGCCCCTCCTCATGGAGGTTACGAGGTATGCACAAATTGGTGTGAAAGTGAATGCAAAGCCCTCGGAAGTACGGTAGTCCAAAAGCCTTGCATCAATTATGATAATCCAACTGCATATATACATATTCAATGTTGTTGCAGCAAACCAACACCCCCCTCTTCCACACCGCCATCCCTTCCACCAACTCCTTCATCTTTCCAAAGTTTTGATTCTGGAAGTGCAGGTTTTAAGAATATATGCACGTCTGGGCAGACATACCTAACAACTGAGCATTCACAAGGTATAGATTGCGTTCGCAAATCTCAATGTGAGAACGAATGTAATAAAAAAGACCTTGTAAGTGCAGGGTCACAGTGTGTTGGATCCTTGTCGCCTGACATTCGTGGAGTCTATACTTGGACCGAGCAGTGTTGCTGCAAAGCCCTACCTCCATCCCCACCACCACCACCTCCATCCCCACCACCCCCATAGCCACCACCACCACCACCTACACCTCCATCCCCACCACCACCACCACCACCTCCATCCCCACCACCCCCATCAACACCACCACCTACACCTCCATCCTCACCCTCATGCTCCTGCTGTGGAAGTTCTAACGTGAACATCAATATTCAGATCTCGTGAACACCAAGGTGTAATGTGGAAGGCTAATCACAGCCATCATCATATGTTGTACTATAATCACAATGATATTAGCTACTACATCTTTATCTCTAGCGAAGTAACTAGCTAGAGTAATCTCAGTATTGGTTGGATATGTTATTCTCTGTTTACCAGTGCTGTTTTGATTAATAATGAGAGAGCGTAATGAATTTTAATTAGTTTTATTTCTGTAATCAACTACTTCATTAATGGTAATTTTCTTTGACATTATTTTATGTGCACCTCAACAAACTTGCATCCAGATTGGGTTGGTTACATTATCTCAATCTCAATTGTTACTTTTTGAAAGATGCATATTATCAACACAAGTTAATGTGCACAGTGTTATTTTGGCTTGTTCAATTTATTTTAATTTGGGATATTTTGACTTATGTGCCCATAAAATGGTATGCATTTGCATTTGTTGCCTAACTTTATCCAACTTTGAGTTAGGTGCCCAGTGGGTCTCAGTCAACATATTGACTGTGTTTGACCGTGTTGACCGTCGAATTCACGGTTAAAATTGTGAAATGACCAAAAACCTAGCAGATCTCTATCTTCTTCTCTGTTAAAAAAGTGGGTGCGAAGGTTTTGAAAGAGAGAGAAAAGCGAGGTATGATAAGCGAGATGAATGGCATTGTGTTGAATGGCATTGTGTTGGTGTGGAACACCTTATTTTTTCTCTTTCCTCCTCCTTTCTTCTTCCTTAACGAAAACCCAATCTTCCATTACCGCCTCCTGCTCAGATCGGCTCGTCCGGAGCAGATCTGAGCAGCCATGTCTCTCGTTTGATAGGCCTGGTTCTCCTTTAATTAGTAATGCAATTTTTATTCCGTTTGTATTTGTTTTCGTTTTTGCTTTTTATAGGGTTTGTTCTATGCTATTTTGGTTTTGCTGGTTAGGTTCTCTTGTTGTATTTGTAACCATGGTTTATGATCTGTTTAAGAGAAGAAATCAGGGCGTACCATCAACTTCAGCAATCTTCTACAAGCAATTATCGGCATCAGTAACTTCCTCGGCAATTAGGTTTAACTTTATGTTTATCTGGCCTGCTCTTTCACTTTCTCTTGTGGATCCTGGGATCATCTCTGTAACGGGGTTTTTAAGTTTGGGTCACGTTCTGTTCGGCAGCTGCTCCAAGTCTGGTTTTGATTTTCTCCGACACGTACAGGAGTTCCGACGATTTATCCGACGAGTTCATTGTTTTCCGGTTGATAGAGTTTCATTTCGACCGTCTTCTAGCTGCAGTCTTCAGAGTTTTATAAAAAAATGTTCTTCAAGGGTTGTGAGTCATGTTTCACCGATTCAAACCCGCCCGGATGCAAGCGGGTGTTACTGTTACGTTTACGGTTACGGTTACTGGTTCTTTGGGATTCTGTTGTGTGTGATTCTGTCAACTGAGATTCGGTTACTAGAGATTCGTTCTTTGATCCGGTGTGAGTGTGATTTGCAGTCAGGGTTATGTAATTTGTTCTTTCATGTTCTGTAATTTCCAGGTTTTATCCCTGGTTTACTTATTAAAAAAAAAAAGATAAGTTTTTTCTCGAAAAAAATAAAGAATAACATCTAACTTTGTGAAAATTTCCTTCATTTTTAGTCAGAATTATGAAAAAGTTACATCAAACTTTGTGAAAAACAATGAAAACTTTTGAAGTGCTTGGTCTATACGGTATTCATTAAACTAGATGAAGTGCTTGATGGAGTTTTAGTGCTTGATCTGATTGTGTGTTTTAGTGCTTGATCTGTTCTGTATACTATTGTTTCATTTCGTTAATTGGTAATTTAGAAATTTTAAAATATATGGCGTAGTTTTCGTTAGTTGAATTAGATTGGAAATTTGAGATTTCAAACAACAGGATCGGAGTTTTGAGATTTGAGACAGACACGGCTATCTCCACCATCTCTTTGATTCAAAGTGAAGGGAGAATCTTTACTATGAAAATTTCTTAATAATTTCTTTTAGGATATTTGTCAAGATAAGATTAAGAATTGAGGTACATCGACATCATCAGCTGTGGTCGTGAAGTTAGTTTTTTTTTATTAGATAATACCATCTCTGAATGGATCTCAAGATTTCTGAAATGGGGGTGCCGATCTATTAGTTTCATTTCATTTCATTTTGAGCTCCGGCAAAAAATTCTGGTGATTGAAAACCAGGGATTTCAATGGATTGGTCTCATTCCTGGCTCGTTTGATTTGATTTTCTCTCTTGGGTCTTAGTTTTTG
The DNA here is from genome assembly GCA_023529315.1 of Papaver bracteatum. Lineage (NCBI taxonomy): Eukaryota > Viridiplantae > Streptophyta > Magnoliopsida > Ranunculales > Papaveraceae > Papaver > Papaver bracteatum. The sequence goes on along the minus strand of JAJJWX010001107.1, from coordinate 13,550 downwards.
AAGATTTTCTTTATCATGCCTGCTGCTGCTGTTCATTTTCAATCATCGGCCTCACCCAAGCCGTTTCCTTCGTCTTCTCAACCTACAGTGTGTAAAATTAAAATTCTTGACGGCCACTAACGGCGTTAAGTATTTTTTTTATTAATTAAAATTAAAATTGAATTCTTGACGGTCAACTGGTCATCTGTTAAGTCAACCGTTTGACTGAGACTTATTGGGCACCTAACTCAAAATTGGACAGAGTTAGACACCAAATGCAAAGACATACCATTTTATGGGCACCTAAGTCAAAATATCCCTTTTAAAAAAGACTAGCAGCACCTACCCGCACTGATCGAGTCTTGCATTTGTCCCCGAGTCCTAAACAAGCCTCGATTTAGCAATACCTCCATACAATACTCTTTCCAAACAGTTTTATACTAAACCAAGCCTGCTACCGGGGATCACCAGCAGAATACAAATTTGATAATTTATCCCGTAAAGTTTGGTAACCCTGGAGAACTCCAGCACATCAAGTCGTATAATACTGAAATGTGTGCGCCGGACTATATTTCACTCGTGCCTGTGCCTCTTCGGCAAAGGAATCCAAAACAGGTTTGCAGTATAGTTTCTTCGTGGCAAGTGCAGATTCGATTCTTGAGTAGAGTCTCCCGAAGCATACAACAGGAATGAATCTTATCAACAATTTTCCATTAATGGATTCTTAATACTACAAGTAGTCCCTTCTCATAACAAACGGGCGGATGCAGAAACATGAAAATCAGTGAGCAGTTGACTTGTGTGTGGACACGATCCTGGAATCCAGCAATATATAATATACAAGGTTTTTTCAAGCCCGTGCATTTGCACGGGCTAAGGTCATAAAATTGCTTCTATAAAAACTTCCACACTGATGGAGAAAATAAAATAAACAAACCTTTTAATCCTCTTTCCGAACATGACGATTCAGCTTTGCATGCTCTCTTTAGCAATAAGGTCATGAGCACTCTTTCTTTGTTTCCTTCGGCTTCCAAGATCTCTGAGCTTTTCTTTGCATGCACCGTATTGATATCGGCCTGTGTCATTCCTTTGAATCCCAAAACCACGTTATCAATCATCCGCAATATGGAACAGTAACTACAGTTTTAACTATCTACCTACCTAAATTATGTACTCTCATGGACAGTATATAGTTATAAATGGCAAATTTAGTAAACCGAGTACCTGAAATGATTTAGCAATAAAAGTTTTCGAATATTCAAGAAATTGAGCTTGTTTTTTACGTTCCGCTTCTGCTTGCATCTCCACAGAATCCTTCGCTTTGCCGAAAGGGAGATATATCTCATCTCGTCACTCACGTATCTCATCTCGTAAGCATTGCAGACCCAAGGTTTTGGCTCCCTCATTGATATGTCACTGCAAATTTGAAACTGTACAACCCATATCCAGATCACATCCTTACAATATTATCATTCAATCTACCCCTCTCCTCAAATGATTTGTCCAAAGTAGGCTTTCTAATACCCCTCTCCTCAAATGATTTGTCCAAAGTAATCTTTCTAAAACACTTTTCTAGTCACGCGTCGTATCGTAAGCATTGCAGATCCCGGATTTTGGCTCTCTCATCGATTTGTCTTTGGAAGTTTGAAACTGTACATTGTGTACAACCCATATCCAGATATCAGCCTTACTATATTGTCGTTCAATCTACCCCTCTCCTGAAATGATCTGTCCAAACTAATCTTTCGAATCTCACTTCGCATCGGTGTCATGCAAATTAAGAATGCATCCACGGCAACATATGATGCCAGTAATGGGACAAATATCTGCAGCTAAGATATACAAATTTAACATTAATCAAACTGAACCCAAGATTAATTTACAAACACACATTATTCAAGTGTATATACTGCAGTTTATATACCTTATTGTAAAGACAACCATCATTGTATATTCTAACACTGTCTTTAAGAATAACAGGTTGATCCGGAACTGGAATTGCCTCTTCTTAAACATAAGCATATCTATCAACGTGCGAAACTAAAAAGAGAATTCCAAAATTTAACAGTTTCCGATACTTCCCAAATCTTTCTACAACTAAATCTTTTTTATGTGAGACATTGCTGTCCCCTCGGTATCAAGTAATATCTCCCCGCAACACGTCAACATCATTTGATGATATTGTCTATTATCATCAGAAATTATTACAGTCCATCTATGATATTAATTGAAGGACATCTTTCATTACCTTGTTGTTTTTTCATGCCAACTACAATGGCAAGAAATCTGATGATACTAATCGTGATGATATCATTTGTAAAATAAGAACTGGTATGCAACAGATACATATTGGTCCAAGCATTATTACTACGTATTACAACAGATAATGCATTACCACATTATTGGTAGCTTTTCGAATATCAATTGTTCTGGTTGGTCTTTCCTTCAAAAAAAAAAAAAAAAATTGTTCTGGTTGGAGCAGATGAATAATCAAAATAAATTAACCAACAGCCAACGAAGTAGTTTGAATGCATTACCACATTATTGGTAGCTTTTCGGATATCAATTGTTCTGGTTGGTCTTTCCTTCAAAAAAAAAAAATTGTTCTGGTTGGAGCAGATGAATAATCAAAATAAATTAACCAACAGCCAAGCCAAGTAAGTAGTTTGAAGCAGACAGTGATGCTAAGATGATCCAGGAAAACTTAACCGTACAGACCAACAATTTAAGTATGTTTCCGATTCATTGCGAGATTTTTAAAACAAAGTTTTTCGATCATATGCTGTTTAAGGAGAGGACGTGCTTGGATTTGGAAATAAATGAACTTTAGTGTACATAAGTGTAGTGTAATGTGCCTTGATACCACTAAGAGAAGTGGAACAACCACTAAGAGAAGTGGAACAACCACTAAGAAGTGGAACTACCACTAAGAAGTGGAGATCCCATTATGTTGCTTGTGTGCTCTATGTCAACATATACACTACCTCATAGAACCTATATAAGGCCTTCTAGTTTCCATTGTATAAGCATCCCAAAATCAGTTAGAGTTCCTAAACAAAAGAGAGAAACATTAGTAGTGTATAGAGAGAGTAAGAGCAAGAACAAGGTCTTGTTCTTGAGAGGAGTTTACACTCTTGTAATCTTGTTCATATCATAGTACAACGTTATCGTCGTCTTCCAAAGTGGATGTAGATCATCTTGATCGAACCACTATAAATCCTTGTGTTGTGTGTGTGCCTATTTTACATTTGTTTTCATTTCTATTTCAATTCTCTATTGATTGTGCTTAGAAGAGCCATTGGTCATAACAAATTGGTATCGAGAGTCCTGTTAAAAACGATCTACGATGGCGGCAAAGTATGAGATTGAGAAATTTGATGGAAGAAATGATTTCAATTTATGGAGGCTAAAGATGAGGGCTGTTTTGGTGCAACAAGGTTTGGTGAAAACTTTGAAGGGGAAAACGGCTCTAGCAGAAACATCTAGGAAGAAGAAAAAGAAGAACTCATGGAGAAAGCACATGGATTAATTCTATTGTGTTTGAGCAACGAGGTCTTGAGAGAAGTGGCAAATCGAAACGATACCGGACGGGCTATGGAACAAGTTGGAGAAAAAGGTATATGACTAAATCCGTAACTAATCGTTTATATCTTAAGAAGAAATTACATACTCTTAAAATGCATGAAGGAACGTCTATTATAAATCATATTGATGATTATAATAAAATTCTCTTGGATTTGGCAAATATTGATGTCAAAATTGAAGATGAAGACCAAGCTTTGGGTTTGCTTTGTTCCTTACCACCATCTTATGAAAATTTTGTTGATACCGTAATGTATGGAAAAAATACAATTTCCATGGAAGACGTTAAAGCGGCCTTGAACTCTAAGGAGTTAAAGAAGAAGGGTATCGACGGTAAAGATAATTCGGGAGATGGGTTGTTCGTTAGAGGAAGAGAAACCAAAAGGCGGATTTGATAGAGTAGATCAAAGTCAAGGTCTAAATCAAAATCCGGTAAATTCTATTGCTTTCATTGTAAGGAAAAGGGGCATTTCAAGAAGGATTGTCCAAAATTGAAGACTGTCGAGAAGAATACCAACCAAGGCACCGCAAAGCAAATGTTGAAGAAGAAAGTGATGATGGAGCGGTTCTCACTTGGTTCATACCGAAAGCTCGGAGAACGGGTGGATTCTTGATTCGGGTGTACCTTTCACATGTGTCCTCATAAAGAGTGGTTTACTACTTATCAAGCTAGAGAAGGTGGTAAAGTTCTTATGGGAAACAATGTCACTTGTAAAGTGGTGGGTGTAGGTACAATTCAAATTAAGATGTATGACGGTAACACACAAATCCACTTCCTCCATCACTCCACTTCCTCCACTTTCCCACGAGAGACGTGATAAAGGCTCATTGACTTGTATAAATAGGCTCTCCTCCCTATTTCCAACAACACAGAAAAACCGAGTGTTAATACCATCGTATTCAACACCCCGAGTCTGCTCAGCAACATTTTCTAGCCTGATCAACCTTCTGTTAACAAGTCATCAAATAGCCTTCACCTTCATACTCTCAACACCTTCTTCGCTTCCCTCCCTAAGATAAATCTTACATCCTTCACATGTGACCGAAACAAATCTGGAACGGCCGTGTCTTCGGTTTAGGCCAGAATTGTACAGATTATCTCTCGAATCAAAAGTTCTCATCGTGCAACACATTTGTTGAAGGTTTAAATTCACTTCTCATCCAAACACACCCAAAATTACCTAAACCTGCAGAAGTAGTTTTCTCCCACAAACAATTTGTGACCACAGTGGGAGGATTAATCTCTCGGTTGTGAAGACAATTCCTTCAATACCAATTAAATTTCTCTGATTTCAAAATGGTGGATCTTAGGTCCGGATCAACAACCAATCCCGACGGACTAGCGCGCGATTTAACTCCTGGTATTGATATCCCAATTAGTGGTGTTACCGTACAGCCTTTCAGTGCAATCAATGTATCTCGTGGAATTAATTCCTTTACTACCAGCACCAGCGGAGCAGGAGGAGATATTCCATTGGGCGCGACACCTCCTATCACAAGAACCGCAAATCCTAGTATCTCCTCAAGTGTAACGCCTCCAGCAGTCACCAGAGAAACAACTTCCACCCCTTCATCAGGACGAGGAACTGGAGGATCAAGGGGAGGACCATCTCCCATCACCATCGAAGATTTGATGGAGAGGCAGGAAGTCCTTGCTAAGACTCAAACGGGTATGGCTGCAACTCAGAAAGAGGTACTCATTTTTCTTAATATATTAACTGATCGATTGCCAGAAGAGCCTCGACAGCCCCTGGAGCCAACATGGAGCGCGTTCAACGTACCCAGAGAAGGTACTTCAACGACGCAGGCCTACATGGACCTTATAAAAGAAGCAACATTAGATATGGGCGGTCTTATCATGGAGACTCCTACACTGGGGACTGGTCCTCACAACGATCATCCTCATTTAGACAACTTTACTATGAACCAGAGACCAATGGAGCAGGAAGTGTCATCTCTAGTAGAAAGCTTGTGTAAAGTCTTACATCTCTCGATGAATCAGCAGGCGGAGACGTTTGCTGCAATTAATCAGATAGATCTGAATGTGCACCTGACTCCTTCACGTCAAGGAGTCTTAACCGCATCGGAAGCATATGTAAATGATGTTACATTTACAGAGGACGACATGATGACAGAGGAAGGTGACAACCGGCCCCTACATGTTGCTGCACGCAGCAAGGGCTCAGAGTTCAGGAAGGCCCTCATCGACACAAGAGCTTCTTCAAATGTGATTACCCTCAAGGCTCTCAGGACATCCAAGATTCGCCCCTGCAAGATAATACGGAAGCCTACCACAATGACGAACTTCGAAGGAAACCAGACCAAAGACATACGGGTTTTCCCTTCAACATATCATCGCTTGCAATACCATGATGGATAAAGAAGTTGTATGTATTCTGCATCACTTGTCTCATTACTCATCGATGTATGGAGTGGAGTTATTCGAACCAAGACAAGCTCCGCGGAAGAACCATACAAAGTTCATTGCATCCCACTCCCGTGTGGATGTCAATCCTGAGGAGGACCGAATTGCATCATTAAGGGTTATTCCTCCCAATACATATTCGCTAACAAGGCGTTCTTCTTCATCTAGTGAAGCAGCGAACCATGCTCACACCAAGAGGGATACTGATGCACGTTCTCCCCTCCCAGTGGAATGCTGCAACAACAACGAACCACAAGAACAAGTGCTAGATTCTCCACAACATCTGCAAGACGACACCAACCCCACAACTGATGATCTCGAAGATGAGGAATCTCCTTGGACTATCTCCATCAACTCTACCTTGTGTAGGCATTCATACAATCTCTGTCCAAGCTGGCGGTTGGACAATCTCTACGAGGCAATTCAGCGTGAGATCAGTGTGTTACAGTACACTAAAACAAATATTTCCTAGGGACGACTCTCCTCTCTGCCTAACATCGACATGCTAGTAGGCACCACTAGCGACATGGCATGTTCTCCTTCATGGATGGTTACAAATGCTACAACCAGATAAGGATGTACGATCATGACGCAAGTAAGATAGCTTTTCTAACTTCTCTCGAAATTTTTAGTATATTGTACTGCCATTGGGTTAAAATAATTCTGGTACAACATATCAACGCTCTATGGCGGCAATCTTCCACTGGAGTTGATACCTCAAGGGATAAGCCTCAAGAGGATAATGATTTCCAGGCGTCATGTCGAACAAAATCGAGTCACTCTATCATACAATGGTGCATGTCTACCATGCTATGTTGGAGAATCTGCACTTTTGGTCATCCTATGGAATTCGTGAAGTTATTGAACACTCATCAACGACAACATCCACCTCACTTTGAAAAACACCAGGTTCCACAAGAATGAAGAGCCTCATGATGTTCTTAGAAGCATACATCCCACCAACAGAAATACAATCTTCAAATTCTTCCATAAGCAGTTTAGTTGAAGTCAGAAGAGGAAAGCCACCGAGATACAACGTCCTTCGCGTCCAACATCACCAAATCCAACTCCAAAGACCCTATTCACAACTTCCGCAATGGTGAAACAACGCCCAAGATATTCCATATCTGATCGATGGTAAATACATCAGTGAGATAGCTTTAAATTTGTCTCCGTAGAAGAAGTAGTTGCTTTACCAAAGGAGTGACTGGACTTCTTAGCACCACCCATCTCAAGATATCCACATGAACCTAGCGTGGAGATACCTATCAAGTCGAAATCTCTGGATACTGTAAGTGGGACTGCCTTCCCTTCTCTATTTCATGAAAAAACATCAAGAAAGCCATTGGTTCCACTTATCTTTCTAAACGAGACGATCTTTACCAAGAGAGCCAAGTTCGCATAAGTTTCCACCACACCTCTCCTCCAGCTTTCTAATCAATTCGTCGCTAATAACCGGAATGTAAGATGGAGACACATATATCACGCCTGGGGACTGAGGCTCATCATGAGATTCCTTCGCCATCAGTCAAGGACTTTTCTAATATATGGTCAATCAAGAAGCATGTAAAAGGAAAACCGAATCGAAGAAGGATCCTCTTCGCTATCTTCAGGAGTCGCCTCCTGCCTCAATGATCTTCAGGAGACTCCAAAGATGTTCGCTTGGGAAGACTTCTCAACGCTCACTAGAGCCTCCTCCGTTCGCTTAAGTCTACTTAAACGCTTTCAGAGCTCCCAAGATGTGCGCTTGAAGCCTTACTTCAACGCTCACCAGAGCCTCCTCCATATTCGCTTTAAGCCTGGTTCAACACTCTTCAAGAGCCTCCAGATGTCGCTTTAAGCCTCGCTCAACGCCGAGCCTCCATCATGTTCGCCGGCTTTCTTCAACGCCACCAGGAGCCTCCTCCATGTTCGCTTTGTAACGCTTTCAACGCTTTCAGAGCCTTCAAGATGTTCACTTCGTGTCGCTTAACGCCACTCAGAGCATCCTCCATGTTTTCTTCAGAAGCCTGCTTCAACACTCTTCAGGAGCCTTCAACATGTTCGATTCAGAAGCCTGCTTCAACACTCTTCGGGAGCCTCCAACATGTTCGCTTGAGAAGCCTGCTTCAATGCTCTTCGGTATCCTCCATCATGTTCGCTTCAGAAGTCTTATTCAACGCTCACCAGGAGTCTCCTCCATGTTCTCTTCAGAAGGCTGCTTCAACGCTTTTCAGGAGCCTCCAGCATGTTCGCTTCATAAGACTGATTAAACACTCACCATGATCCTCCTCCATGTTTGCTTCAGAAGCCTTCTTCAATGCTCCCACCAGGAGCCTCCTCCATGTTCTCTTGAGAATCCTTCTTCAACACTCTTCAGGAGCCTCCAACATGTTCGCTTCAGAAGCCTGCTTCAACGCTCTTCGGGAGCCTCCATCATGTTCGCTTCAGAATCCTTATTCAATGCTCACCAGGAGCCTCCTCCATGTTAGCTTCGGAAGCCTGCTTCAACACTCACCAGAGCCTCTCATAGATGTTCGCCGGAAGCTCGCTTCAACGATCTCACCAGAGACTCCTCCATGTTAGCTTCAAAAGCCTCGCTTCAACACTCTTCTAAGCCTTCCAAAGATGTTCGCTCGTAAGCCTACTAACGCTCTCCTCGAGACTCCAAGATGTTCAAGCTTCGAAGCCTTCTTCAACGCTCACCAGAGCCTCCTCCATGTTCGCTTGGTCCTGCTTCAATGCTTTTCAGAGCCTCCAAAGATGTTCGCTTCAAGCCTTCTTCAATGCTCACCAGAGCCTCCTCCATGTTCTCTTCGTAGCCGCTTCAACGCCTCTCACCAGAGAGCCTCCTCCATGTTCGCCGAAGCCTCGCTTTAAAACTTCAGGATCCTCCAAAGATGTTCGCCTTAAGCATACTTCAACACTCTTCAGAGCCTCCAACATGTTCGCTTAAGTTTCTTCAACGCTCACCAGAGCCTCCTCCATGTTCGCTTGCACTCTTTCTTCAACGCCGCACGGGATCCTCCTCCAAGTTTGCTTCAGAAGCCTGCTTCAACGCTCTCACCAGGAGACTCCTCCACGTTCGGTTCAGAATCCTGCTTCAACGCTCTCACGGGAAGCCATCTCCACTCTCGCTTAAGAATCTGCTTCAACGCTCTCTACAAGACCCGCATTTACATTTGAGCACACAAAGTTCATCAAAGCAGGAACATCAAGCATGCAGGCGCAGGAAAAGTTGAGCATGCAGGCATAGCATGCAGGCGCATGAAAAGTTGAGCATGCAGGCATAACATGCAGGCGCTGACAAGTTTGAGCATGCAGGAGTAGGCAAGGTTGAGTATGTAGCATGCAGGAAAGGTTGAGCATGCAGGCGCAGGAAAGGTTGAGAATGCAGGATAACATGCAAAGCAAGGTTGAGCATGCAAGCATAGCATGTAGGCTACAGTCAAGTTGAGCATGCAGGCATAGCATGCAGAAGAATACGGGCGCATGTAAGGTTGAACATGCCTATCAAGGTATAACAATCCCATATCAAGCAGGCGCATGATGAGTCCCACGGTTAAGAGAATTAGGCGGTCCCACATGCATATCAAGAAATCATAGACATGGACAAAGTTTGAAAACGTGCACACGATGGACCCATGTTCGATCAAGCATGACAACAACTTCCCATGTTTGAAGCAAACATGCCCATATCAGTTCCACGCTCGTCACGCAGCGCAGAGGACCCATGAACGGAGCAAGCGCAACAAATCCGCCGATTAGGCACAACCCCACGATTGAGCATGTGCAGAGTCCTCGATCGAAGCAAAGCAAACAAGTTCGATCAAAACAAGCAAGACCTACATCATGCTAGGAGAACGCTACCAGACGATTTTAAACGGACATCCTCCTCGAGACAATAACCCGTCACCATCTCATGCCTACCTCACAGCAAAACCAAGTAGTGTGAAGGGACTTAATGTTGATGGTGGATTTTAGTTCGGCTAAAATTGTAAAACCAAATAAATATATGCTGACTTCCACCGCAAAGGATGAAGCTAATTTAATAGGATGATCCCGCAAAGGATAAAGCATTGAAGTGATGAGTACTTATTCACTTTACTAATTCACCTAGAATGGAGCATGGGGAAACAATCTCAAGATTCGTGAATTAAATACACAAATTCATCCAAAGTTGGAGCATGTAGCAACAATCCTATACACCCTGTGAATTTACAGCATTATTGATTAATGCATGGCCATCCTTGTATTTCCTATACTTCTCCACTCTCATTATTTGTGCGGCAAGACGACTGAGTTTTGCTCTCAGCAAAGCAACACGAATCTCCAAGCATTAATAAGGAGACATGTGCGAAATACACGCATGCGGTAAACTCACGTTATACTAGCTCGATTGAGTAAAGACTCACAGTTATACTATCCCCACAGCGCCTCTCATGGCGGATTATATTAGCCCCATTGAGGATAAAAATACTACCCATGCTAGTCATGAAAAGTCGTTCGCAAAAAGACAAGCTTTAAAAATAGATCTCAACCGGCCAACTTCGCAGTATAGTCGATTCGGCCTAGATCGCACGCTGGACCGAAAGTAGCATGCATGCACATTCTCACCGCTAGCCTACCTTCCTCCTCGGATTGATTGGTTTCCCCAAGGGGGCAAATAAACCACAAAACCGTTAGAGAGAAGTGGTTACCCACAAACCCTAAAATTAGGTTTTGCTAAACAAGTTGCGACCAAGCAACTTGCAACCGGGCGTACACGAACGGATTGGTGTCCCAATCACTAGACGGTAGTACCAAAGTGCTTATCGTGGGCTTGGATACACATCCAATCAATCGGCCATTGAAGATTGCAGCCACCGTGCCTCGAAATTTGTTCCCAAAAGTAGCATGCGAGATCCCTTTATTCTAAGCCATCCGCATCACGGGCGTGTTTGGATGGATTAGATCGCGCCTATGGTTTCAAACCAAGCATGCACATGCTCACCACCAACCCACCTCCTGTGGTATGATCGGGTTTTTGGAGTCACAGAAGTTGAGTTACGGTGGCGCAAAGGAAGCAGGCCCGCAAAACCTAAAACTAGGGTATGCCGATAGTTGCGACCACGCAACTTAGAACCACCATGCATGAACGGTTTGGAGGCGTCATCACCAACTAATGGCACCTATGTGACCATCGTGGGTCCACCTCCACTGGAACCAACAGCCGTGCCCATGGTTGTTGTACGCCTCGATTTGCGTTCCCAAAGGTGGCATGTAAGGATACTTCTAATCTCGGCCCATCCGTCATCACGAGCTAGAACGGGCGACCCGGATCGCTCCAATGAGATTCAAATCTACATGGGCGTGTAGATTGGCGTCCCGCACTGCACCAATCGGTCCCTCGTTGCACGCTCCCAAGGAATAAAACCGTTAGGGTGAAACGGAAGTTCGTGAAGCCTTTCCAAACCCTAATCCAACAAGTATCTCTCCATCAATCTCGTAGGTCCAAGTTCGCATGCTTGGATGAATAGCCTAGGAAGGAGTTAGGTGGCAAACATGGTGATCACCATTCACCACTCTACCACACCAAGTGGTCTTTAAAGGAAGGGTTTGCATGCGCAACTTCCAAACCATGTTGATATACTCAATGCGACCGTGATAAGATACACACGATACTTCACAAGTATCAATTTCTTTCTTGGTTTTGCTTTCGGGATGTTTTCTCCCTAACGAGCTTAAAACCTAAATATTCCAAGATTGGGAGATAGGGAAATTCTTTCCGTATGGAATGGAGGGGAGGATCATCAAAATCCAGTCCGTATTTCAGAATTCTACAATGATTCTAGTAAGGAGTGCTACTCAGGGTTTTGGTGCAACGATCAACGGTTTGCCCTCCTCTCAAGATGCAAAATCTCGACCGTGAAGGTCACCAAGCTAGCAAGCTTCCCGAGCCAACTTGCCAAGCTACAACAACATGCTATATGTTTTCCAAAACACTCGAGACATCAATCATGTCACAAACCGGGGATACAAACGGGATTGGTCCGCGGTTAAAGGCCTGGTACAGTAACACGCCATCACAAGATCATGTCAGGGGAAAACATGGGAGGATAGCGATGAGGAGAAGTGGCGAGTAACCGTGTGACACTAACACACAACTACACTTCCTCCATCACTCCACTTCCTCCACTTTCCCATGAGAGACGTGATAAAGGCTCATTGACTTGTATAAATAGGCTCTCCTCCCCTATTTCAACAACAAAAAACCAGTGTTAATACCATCGTATTCCAACACCCAGATCTCGCCCGCAACATTTGCTAGCCTTGCTCAACCTTCGTAACAAGTCATCAAATAGCCTTCACCTTCATACTCAACACCTTCTTCGCTTCCTCCCTAAGATGAACCTCACTCCTTCACCTGTGACCGAAAACAACTGAACGGCAGTAGTGTCTTGGTTTAGGCCAGAATTGTACATATTATCTCTCGAATCAAAAGTGCACATCGTGTAACACATTTGTCAAGGTTTAAATTCACTTCTCATCCACACACACCCAAAATTACCTAAACTGCGAAGTAGTTTTTTCCCACAAACAATTCTTGATATATGTCTCCATTTTATTTTTGGAATTTTTGCTGACTGCTTCTTAAACAAGTTTCTTGTACTTCTTCAAAGATGGTTCATTTGTTGTGTATTCTCCTTTTATTTGGCGAATAACCAATTGCTAATCACTGGTAATTCTAACATTCTCCAACTTCATTTTTATTGCGAATTTTAGAGCATGTATTAAACACTTCATATTCCGTCTCATTATTAGTGATGCAAATTCCAATCTAAATGAAAAAGCCATTTTTTCTCCTTCTGGCGAGATAAAGATAACTCCAACTCTATTACCTTCCCCATTTGATGATCCATCCACCAATATTTCCCACCTGTGGGTTCTCAATACGATCTCTTGGGTCTCCATGTTCTTCTTCTACATCCATCATGTCTTTTACAACTTCATCATCTTCTGAGAAAACTCGCTAAGAAATCTGCTATAACTTGTGATTTTGGCGAAGATAGAATTTCATAGTTGATTTCGAAGTGTCCTACTTGTGCATTCCATCTCTCAATTCTGCCTGATCTTTTTGAATTCTTCATTACTGACTCAATTGGCACTTTTGTTAGTACTTTTACTTTATGTGCTTGAAAATAAATGCGAAGTTTAAAAGTTGCATAAACCAATGCCAGAATTAGTTTCTCAATCTTTGAGTAATTTTTCTCTGCAGTATTAAATGTTTTTCTAATGTAATAAATTAGTTTTTCTATTCCTGCATCCACTCGCAGACAACACCGCACTTAATGCGTGCAAGGTTGTCGTGAGGTAGTGTAGATGGGGAAAAATGATTTGTCAGGTTTTTGTGAAATTAAGAACGACCAAGCTGGAGGAGATTCCTTGAACCAAGCGAAATGTTCAACTCACACAGATGCACCGCTATGAAGGGGGTGCTTTAAGTTCGAGAGACCAATATAGTACTTTGCCTAAACCAAGACAATGGCCGTTCCATGAGTAAATTCGGTCACAAGAGAGGATGGGTTGATCTCAGGAGGAAAGC